>MU795627.1:0-15128 GCA_027886305.1 Lentinula aff. lateritia
TCCCAATTGTACTTGAAGACTGGCAATGTCGGCATGGGCCATCTCGCCCGCAGCTTCAGGGAAACCAGCGCAGAAGAGCAGGATTGAACTGGGTCACTTGTAGCAAGCGCGAATAACACCGACGATAAATACGAGTTGAAGGAGATCCACGAATAGCCGGTGTCACTGAAGCGGGTGAAAAAATGAGAACGATGATCTTGTAGGTTCCTTTCGGCAGCATCATCGCATTCAGATTGAGAAAGAGTGGTTTTGGCCTCCAGTTCTAAGTCACAAATTGTAGCATGGACCAAATCCAGATGTGCGAGTTCTCCGGCCTGATAATATCTCAGTGAAAAATTCAATATAGAGTGAAAAAGCCACTTCACTCACCAATGAGTTGGAAGGTGAGTAGTTAGAGCCTTCCGAATCAGGAATACTACAGTCAATCTCGACCTCAGTTTCACATTTTGGAGTCTGGGAAACAAGAAATACATCAGGTCAAGAGTCTTCGATTCGATATTGGTCAGACCTCTGCGATCGTTTCGAGGTCTTGGTCCAAAAGTGTTGAGATATTCTCTGATGATCTGTTCAATTTACTATCACCAGGCTATGGGTCTTGTTAGAAGTCTTGGAATAAGAAGAGTTTACGTCCTCACTTGGGTTGCTGAATTATAGATGCTGGTCATAAAGGACGAGTGTATTCTGAGATCTTCGACCGCGAAGCGCTCAGTGACTACACGATCTTCTAAAATTTTAGCACAGAGATGAGCACGAAGTGGTGCAGGAAGCTCACCAAGACGACGTAGCTCATCTGCGACACTCCGTTGAATTTTGCCTACATCTTCAGTTCTATGTATAGGGAGGAATCGAAGAGCGATTGTCCACAAATCTCCGATGTATTCTGTGGTATTTCCTTGACCATACTGCAGGTTTCCATGGGCAGTCGACTTATTGGGTTTCTCCTTGAAGTCATTCAATTTAAGATCCAGACGCTCAATTATATTTTCAGTGCAATCCTTCAGGACATCCTAAGTACTTCGAGTTAGTTAGGAACGCAAGATTGAGCAAACATATGTACCCACCAGCTGCTCCTGATGAGATTCTTGATGAGCTTGCAATATGTCATTGGTTCCCTTGATCTCCATGATTATTCTGTGTTCGTCTTCTCGAAACTGTTCAATTATATCGAAAACCATCGCAAGACTTCGTCTCTTGATATTTGTGAACATTGACTGCATATCATCTAGGGTATGATGATCTCCCTGTATAAAGTATTTAAACAGATATCGGAGCAATATACATAACATCTGGAACTCACACATTGAAAGGAACTCAAGTAAGCTGAAATATTCTCATCGCTACTGTCCCGCCGCTGAAAGTGATTCTGATCCTTCCTGTCATACTTCCGTAGGCATAAACCTAACTGGGAAATGTCCGTAACTAGTTGGTACTTAGAGGTGCGAGACAGAGCCAAGGCCTCGGAAACTTGGTCATACGCAGATGCAGAATGTGTTGAGGGTCGCACAACAATCCCCGACCGTTTAAATGATGAGTCAACAGCCTTAAGCACATCTCGACAGCGTCCTGCGAGTAAAAATGCTTGTAAAAGATCTTCCTTCAGGTAATTTCCTTTCGGTGCGGAGATTGTTTTCGTGTACACAGTTTCTAAAGATCAACGCGTCAGAGCCGGTTATAATGAAAGCTATTTGAAAAGTTCATAGGTAGCTAACCGAGTTTACGAATGAGTGCTCTTCTAAGTGGCAGGTCTTCGAGAAGCTGCACGAGATTCAGTTGGTGTTGCAAGAAGATGGATGCAAATGATGGCTAACCTCTTCTTGAAGACGCGATGAGTGTATAACAAGCGTACGGATGGCTTTGGCATTCTGAGCGATATTTCGTGCGCTAGATGATGAATGTACAGACGTCTGTTCCTGCAGCAATGAAGTAACCGTTAATCTGTAATCCTCGGTGAACGAATTCAGGTGGTTGATTAGTTTATTCTATTGCGATTCAGCACAAGAACTCCATCAAATTTGGAAAGCTCACTGTCTCAGTAGCAAGCCGGGAGAGTGACTTGTGCTTTTCTTCCGTCGAAGAAAGGAGACCTATGATTGATTGTTGCCAATGTTCTACTGCCTCATTCCAAGCGTCCTGGCCAACATGAATATCATGATTCACGTCTTCTATGAACTGCATTTCGAGTGGCGCGCGGAAGTATGTTACTGTATGAAACAAAAAGCAGGCGTGACGCGAAACTTGCTTGCCTTTGCGTGCTTGATTTCACATGACAATTTCGATATTACATGCAATATTAATCTTATCGTGTCATGTCGCAAGTAAGGGCTCTAAGCCAACACAGTTGCAATTCATAGTAGGTTTAAATGGTGGCCGAGTCTTTGATGTTGCGAGAGGCTACCATTATTACATATTCGTGATTACGATTGTAAAAGTTAACGCAAAGCCTTCGAGATTCTTTTCATTGCTTTCGGGGTAACCCATTCGGGAGATATACCCTTGCGGTATCTGAGAGCAATGGCAAGTTCGTAGCCATCCCCAACGACACGGCGTTCACCAAAATAAATCCTCTCCCAACGTGAGGAATCTCCATTCCAGATCCACATGCGGACACAATACTTGAGCAATTTGGAGAGCTGTCCTTCATTTAGTTTCGCCCTCTCTGCTTCATTTATGTGCAAGAAGATGACATTGTGTTCAAGCCCCATGGAATTAGGAGGAAACTCGGGAGGGCTGTCGAGGGGGCCTAGAGTACGATAAGTATACCACGACGTGGTGGCGTTTTTGTTGATAACCTTCCGCTGCCGGTAATCGCAGAGATTGTAGCCAAAGGCACATGAAGACGAATGCGTGTATTCGAGTTCGAAAAGAGATGCATCAGTCGTAGCTGATGAGCTTGGACTTTCCGAAGGATCTGACGTTGGCAAATGACCTTTGGATCGAATTGGGTATGGGCTTCGACGAAGTGCTTGACGTCGATGCCTTGACATCTTTGAGCAAAAACCAGGAGTTGTATCTATGTGAATGCTTACCGAATAGCCGAAGATATGGATTCTGGCTCATGATCAGTCTTAACCTGAGGTTCTTCCATTGCAAGTGGCGCAATCACTTGGGCCACCATGTTTTCAGGCATATTCGTGGATTGAGTGAGGTCGTACTGACGTTGCTGGTTGGCAGCGTTGGAGGACAAGTTGTTCAAGGAATTGGAAGCAGAACCAACTGGTCTTTGTCGAAGATGTGAGACAGAAGTTGACAGTGGCACGCAAGTTCATCGGTACATACCTGTCCATGACACGTTCAGGAATCGTCTCAATCTCCGCTTTGTGAAAAACGTTTCCCTCAGTATCTGCTTGCACCACTCGTATAGGAGCCATGGTCTCCAGAAGATTTGCGATGGATGTTCTGCGAATAAATTTTAGGTTGTAAGGCGAAATTTCAAATGGACAAAGCGTACCCAGACAACCTTGCTTTGTTTTCAGCGCCACTGCCATGATCAGCAAGTGTTCTGTAGTAAGATGAGACAATACGACGACCTTTATAAGGATAACCACTTGCGTTACGCGACCAGGTAAAGCCTGCCCCACCGATTCCCTTGTTCTGAGTCTGAAGGAAATACAGTTAGATGGGAGAGATTAGAAGAGAAGTTCACAAGCTGACTGGATCGAACGGGCACTGAAGTGCAAGTTCGGAAGCACGACAAAAGTAGTTGAGTTTGGATCACCAAACTCGATAGAGACAGCGTAATATTCAGGCGGCATATTGTAGAGGCGACTTGTAAGCTCCATCTTTATAGTACCGTCACCCATGCATGTAACAAAGAAACAAAGGAAACCGTCGAGAATTCGAACTTTCTTATACGACAATTTGAAGGGAGGACCATCATAAAAAGGGCTTTGAATTCAAGAACGAGGAGATAGCAAAGGATGGGATGGAAAACGAACCGACAGAAGTCGGATGTCGCCTACAACAAGTAGTTGAAGCAATTTTGGGAAGAGATCCGAGTCGCTACAAAACGAAAAGTGACCAATCAGAGAGAAAAACGTGAGATTAAGTAAGGTGACCGTTTATAGTAGTCGGCAGTTTCTGGCGTATCTGTTCCCTTCGTTCGAACCACTATGGTGGTTCTTGACAAAGACTACTGTCCTTGTAATCAAACTCGATGACAAGCTGCTGCGTGCTAGAGACCGATGGACCTCGAACTCATTCACTGTTGACCTACATCGGGTTGCGGTTGACTCCATAGAACTCGTGTTCAGTGACTTCACGGTCTGTGGAAGATGATTTCGTCATGTGAGTTTTGGGTTCTGTATATTGCTGACTATTAGCTCACGGCTGTCCTTTATCGCCAGAACACCTGGCTAGTTCAATTCGAGACAACCTACGGAAATTTTTATCACGTCACCTGCAGTCGTAGACGGTGGTATGTAGGTAATAGGTGTTCTATCTTCTCCTCAGGAAGATGGGTAATACCAGTGCTCCCTGCTTTACCTGTCTATCTATCTGTCTACATTGATCAGGGCCGCATGAGTTATTGTACACTCCTCATATAAGTGTGATATTCTACCCTACTGAAAAGGATCAGTGCATTCTACATCAGCATTCTCAAGCTTTCGATAGTCTACTCTTCAACCCTGTTTCAAAACCCTCCTTTTGGTACATCCTTATTTCTTATTCTTGATATATCCAGCTTTGACGTTTCCATTTTAGGAAAGGTTACTTGGCCACCAATTCGAAAAGAGATTGTTCGAAGAATGACCCTTCAAGATCTAGCTTTGCAGACTATAAGAGGTTCATCCCGTCCAAGATTTTGCGTGATCAAATGTGAGCTATGTATTCCACCTTAATCGAATCTGTGCCATTGACGTTCGACTCAGTTTTTTTTGTTGCTGGTGCTCTATCAGGGATCGAGTGACGGCTATGAAGACCGGAAAGATGTCGCAACTCATCGAATCTAACCCTGGGTCTCGATGCTTTATGTGTAAGAGTTTTATAATGAAATGCCGAGATATTGAAAGTCGGTCCACAAGATATCTTTGCAAAGAGATTGAGCATTTCAATACCAGTCGAATGCTGGACAGTCTAATAAGGATTTAGCTTGTAATATAAATCCTCTGACAGAAATTTGAATCGGTATTGGGTGACCAACAGCCAGTACTAATCTAGGGTTAACTGCATTCCCTTTCCACGCTGCTCAGAGATTTTTCGTGCGCGTGTTCTGTGATCTTTCGTTACCTTGAGGATGCCTACTCACCGTACCGACCGGCCCAAGCAACGATTCCATCCTTACCTTCGACGAGGCAAGCTCCTGCGAAATCGGCCAGTAAGCGTATTTTGCCCACTACCGTCCAGACTAACGCTCACAAGTTTATAGGACCACGGGGTGCAACAGCGCTTTCACGCTCTCGCTTTCTTTATGTTTGTGAGTTCAAAACGGCATGTTCATGACTCCGTTGTACAAGATAGGACTGATATTGTCTTTAGATGGCCCGGCTCTTCGTTTGACTACTCCCCGTGAGTTCCGGACCAACCTCTCGTTTGCAGGTTCTCTGGTCTACGCTCATCTCAATAGAATTCAATGCATCGAGAACGTTGGAACATTCATATCGCCATTGCTGCTACCTGAGTTCTCCTCCACACCGTCGTGTATCCTGTCTTCACCAATATCTTTTGCAAGAAATGGTTCATATTGGCCGCAACTAAACTCAAGCTATAGTAATGAAGCACAGTTCTTTTACTAAGGAGGAAGCCATGGCGCCATGCGCATTATTTCGTTCTGGTACAATCGAGAGACTCTGTGCCAATGTGCCCTGCCGAAATAGGCCAGCAACAACGTATTGATATGCTACATATGCTATACAAATTTCGTGAATAATGATCGTGACTTTTCTTCCTTCCCCTTCAAATCATTGTTCCTTCGCTTTCTTTTCCAGCTTGTTCCTTTTTTCTTCCATTAGGCCGCGTTCTACCTTTTTTCTATCTTCTTTCATGCCGCTTGAGTACAACGACCATTAAACCAAACATTTCGTATCATAGCTCAGCCATTAGATATTTCGTTTCTATATTCCTATCGACTGGCCTGCTTACCTCCAAGCTCTCTTTGGTTGCGCCCCTCCCAAGTTTTGGCTCGCGTAATGAAAATCGTCTTTCCGCAAAGAATGCGACCAACGTTCTGGTGACAGGGCGTTCGCGGGGTATGCTGTGCGCGATGTTTGATTAGAACCAATGCTGTATGAACTAAATTCTGCTGTTGGTAAGGAAAACCTGGATCCATCTTTTCGATCTCCCAAAAAAATAGCTCAATATTCACATCCTATCCTATGTTTCTATAAGGGTTAGGCGCTCAAGTAATTTACATAAGCAGCTACAGGAACGTGGAAGATGGACTCGATGATAACACCGACATTTATACATACTGATAGAAGATAGTTAATCTATTATATACCACGCAGGTAAATACTCTCTGAACAATTGTCACATAGGGTGTGATTATTATGTGTGATAGTTAAAAAGGATCACTCCATTAGGAACACATGATCTTGTGAATGCTGGAAATAATCTGGTTTTGAGAGTATACACATGATGCAAAATTTGTTTCACTGCTTGCATGACTTGTAGAGAACATTGGAACCTATTTGGACTGGCAAGAGGATTTGGAACTGATACCTGTTATCCCACACATTACTGGACCAAATCAATATCATTTTGAATGTGTATTGAGAGATGTATTGTTTTACAGTGAGTGCAAATCGTTGCTGAAACTGACTACCATGGCCAGAGTGTAATGGGATTTCACTGGTCAAAGGTATATGGGACATCTGTCATTTTGTTACCCTTCAGCGTCCCACTGCACTGTTCTGGGCTGCTCTGGGCCATACAAGTTCAAATAAGCTTACGGATTCCCAATGTATGCTTCTGCACCATTCTGCACCACAAATAAGCTCATGGATTCCCTCTGCACCTCTCTGCACCTCTCTGCACCATAGAAGTCCAAATAAGCTCACGGATTCCTTCTGCACCCTTCTGCACCGCTCTGCACCATAGAAGTCCAAATAAGCTCACGGATTCCCTCTGCACCCTCCTGCACCGCTCTGCGCCATCCAAGGCCAAATAAGCTCACGGATTCCCTCTGCACCCTTCTGCACCGCTGTGGACCATACAGGTCCAAGTAACCGCTTGGATTCCTTCTGCACCTCTCTGCACCGCTCTGCGCCATACAAGTCCAAATAAGCTCACGGATTCCCTCCGCACCTCTCTGCACCGCTCTGCGCCATACAAGTCCAAATAAGGTCACAGATTCCCTCTGCACCCTTCTGCACCGCTGTGCACCATACAAGTCCAAATAAGCTCACGGATTCCTTCTGCACCCTTCTGCACCGCTCTGCACCATACAAGTCCAAATAAGCTCACGGATTCCTTCTGCACCCTTCTGCACCGCTCTGCACCATACAAGTCCAAATAAGCTTGCAAATTCCTCCTGCACCCTTCTGCACCGCTCTGCACCATAAATAAGCTGACGGATTCCCTCTGCACCCTTCTGCACCGCTCTGCACCATACAAGTCCAAATAAGCTCACAGATTCCCTCTGCACCCTTCTGCACCGCTGTGCACCATACAAGTCCAAATAAGCTCACGGATTCCTTCTGCACCCCTCTGCACCGCTCTGCACCATACAGGTCCAAATGACTGCTTGGATTCCCTCTGCACCCTTCTGCACTGCTCTGCACCATACAAGTCCAAATAAGCTCACGGATTCCCTCTGCACCCTTCTGCACCGCTGTGCACCATACAGGTCCAAATAACCGCTTGGATTCCCTCTGCACCTCTCTGCACCTCTCTGCACTATACAAGTCCAAATAAGCTCACGGATTCCTTCTGCACCCTTCTGCACCGCTCTGCACCATAGAAGTTCAAATAAGCTCACGGATTCCCTCTGCACCCTCCTGCACCGCTCTGCGCCATCCAAGTCCAAATAAGCTCACGGATTCCCTCTGCACCCTTCTGCACCGCTGTGCACCATACAGGTCCAAATAACCGCTTGGATTCCCTCTGCACCCTTCTGCACCGCTCTGCACCCTACAAGTCCAAATAAGCTCACGGCTTCCTTCTGCACCCTTCTGCACCGCTCTGCACCATACAAGTCCAAATAAGCTCACGGATTCATTCTGCACCCTTCTGCACCGCTCTGCACCATACAAGTCCAAATAAGCTCACGAATTCCTTCTGCACCCTTCTGCACCGCTCTGCACCATACAAGTCCAAATAAGCTCACGGATTCCTTCTGCACCCTTCTGCACCGCTCTGCACCATACAAGTCCAAATAAGCTCACGGATTCATTCTGCACCCTTTTGCACCGCTGTGCACCATACAGGTCCAAATAACCGCTTGGATTCCCTCTGCACCCTTCTGCACCGCTCTGCACCATACAAGTCCAAATAAGCTCACGGCTTCCTTCTGCACCCTTCTGCACCGCTCTGCACCATACAAGTCCAAATAAGCTCACGAATTCCTTCTGCACCCTTCTGCACCGCTCTGCACCATACAAGTCCAAATAAGCTCACGGATTCCTTCTGCACCCTTCTGCACCGCTGTGCACCATACAGGTCCAAATAACCACTTGGATTCCCTCTGCACCTCTCTTAACACCGTCTTCACGCAGTGCACATTAGGAGAGTGTTGTAGCCTTGGTAGCTTTCATTATCATTATGAAAGTCGTCAAGTATGCAGCGCTTCTGTATTGCACAATGGTTGATATTATTGTAAAAGACTATATGACATTTCTACATCTCGTGCCTATATAGTAATAGCCCGCACAATGAAGGCAAAAGGTAGCGCCAGGAATTTGAGTTGGTGCAGCTCATTCAGAAGTCGGTCCTCTTTTCACGACTGGAAGGAGTCGCGGAACAGAAGCAGAAGGTCCTCTCGCTCCTTGCACGTGGCCCCTGGTGGACCGTGGCGGTCCGCTCCGTCCTCGTCACATTTCGTGACACGCATCTGAACTGCTTTTCTCCCTCTTCTTGCTTTCCAATTCCGAACCACTTTGGTGGTTCTTCACGAAGACTTCTGTCATTGTGAATTGAACTCTCAATCTCGAGCTTCATGCAGCTGCGCTGTGGATCAAATCTACATCTACAGGTACGTGAATCAATTTGGCAATACGAGGGATTCCTCAATCTTGACCCAAATCGCTAGAAAACCCTCAAAGTTGGCTCTGCCTTCACCCGAAGTCCTGATTATAACGAGAGCTGTGGAGCCATCAAGCATCCAGATTATACCGTTCGTGCTTCATCTCCTTTGGATCTGAAAAGCTTCAAAGTAGAGATTGTACAAGGTCCTAATGTATGTGACTGGGACTGCAGGTACTCAATATCTGTCATATCGTTGAAAAGAACGTTCTGCGCTGCGGGGAAAGGATGTTACTTTAAGGGAGTTTTAAATTATACGTGAGATTTCCGCTCGATGTCTTGAGTTACCTTTGACCCAGCCTGATTCTTGAAGGAAAAAGTTCATATCGACGGCGCGGCATATTAGTTAGATTTAATAAACTGGGTCAGCGAGAACGATGGCGATAGGGCTCTAGCAGTAGCGAAGTTCGCGATCAAACTATGTCTCTCCGAAGTACATGTTGGTATAAAGTCAAATTGAATCGCTTCTACTCTTACTGATTGCGAATTCGAACTCGTGGCGGTATACTGGCTTCGGATGCAATACACTGGCACCTATGATAACCACGTGGCGCGATATTGTACAAAGGCCTTTAGGTTCTTTGTTTGTTCTTGGAATTGCGTACGGGCACAGATGCCTTTGAATTCCAGCTACGTTCTATAAAATCTGCACCACCACCATATTTTCAAACATACTCTGCCTGCTCACCGCTCACTGCTATAATCACATCATGGTACTGAATCTGATTGGTAGCTCCGGCGAAGCTAGTGAAACCTCTACCATTTCTGGGAAACGTAAAAGACATGACGAGCAATCGGAAGTTCAGGAGAGTGGCGATCGTCCCGAGAAACGGGCCAAGACTATCAAACGAAGACCCAAGAAAAAGGCAGTTCGGCGACGCAAAGTACCGAAACGGTTTAAGGGAGTCCGCGGCGTATTCGCTCTCCTACAAAGGTTGTGGAAGTACCTTCCTGTCGAGATCTTTCTATACGAGGTGCGGATTCGCTGCGTTCTCTCTTCAGAGTTTGTATCCTAATGCCCGAATTCAAAGATCTTTGGTTATCTAGATTCCCGCGATCTTCTCCATCTGGCCCGTACTTGTAAAAGCATTCGACAACTTCTAATGACAAAATCATCAGATAGCATTTGGCGCATCGCTCGCGCGAATGTCGAAGGTGGACTGCCTCCTCTTCCAATGGATCTCAATGAGCCTCAGTACGCTCACTTGGTCTTCGATGTTTATTGCCATGTACGTACGCTCCTTTCCTGTTCTAGAAACTATCGTAACTAGTAAACCTATGCAGGTTTGTAGCAAGCCATGGAAATGTGACACAGTTTTGTGGAGATTTCGCCTGAGAACTTGCCGAAACTGTGAAAAAACGTGTGGCGTGGTCGGACCCTCTCATTGTGGTCAATGTCGTACTAACATATATTTGATAGCTTCACCATTTACAATTGGGCCCTACGAGACGAGCTCTTTCCGTGCCTCCAAATTTTGCCTCAGGAGAAGATTAAAGGTCTGTCCAATTCAATTTTGTTGAATCTTTTGCAACTTACACTATTTCTAGTAAAGGACCGTGACACTACGATCATCAATTATGAAGTAGCGTTGAAATTGAAATATCAGTATGAGGCTCTCGAGTTTGAAGAAGATCGTCGCGCATGGATCAAGCAGAAAATGCAAGAACGTCGAGCAGTAGATAATGTGATGGTTTTTCGCTACTGAACATATATACCGTCACTTAAGAACTTTTCCTCTAGCATGCTCGTTCTTGCGAAGCATGGCATAAGGATCATCTAGAGCAACGATGCAGACAATTGGACGATACTCGCAACCAGAGGCTGCAAGCGTAAGTGCTCTGCTGCCAATACAATGTTCATTTACAACTACCTCTTCATCAGGATTCTTGCTCGCCTGGAACTCATCGGCTTGCGCCGAGACGCCGAGACGATTCTTATGGGGGAATCTGATTTCAACATTCCCGAGGATCTTGGAAACCTTTGCTCAGTCAAACAAGCAAAGATATTGACCGACCGCAGTATGTCCGCTTCTCATTTTCAACTCTAGGATGTGGATCTAATAATCGTGATTCAAGGTTGGGCTCTTATGAAATCCGAATTGGTCAGATTGTTATCCGAACACAAAACGAAGCGCTTAGAGCGAGAGCACAATGAAAGCTGTCAAAAACGCTATCGTCGCCTGCAGCAAGAATATTTTGAATTTCTGTCCCATCGGGATCTTCGAGAGCCTTATCCTGGTTTGGGCGACATCCTCATTGATCCAGTCTTCGAGGCAATGGTTTGGGACACAGCGCTGGAGGAGGAACTGACGCCTGAATCCATGAGGTCAAAGCTCATGGAACACCTTCCTCGGATTGCTGGTGAATGGAGACTCTCAAAAATCCAGGAAATCTTGCAAATTCTTCGAAATTCGCGGCCTGGCGCGACCCTATCAGATCTTGACTTAGCCACTACAATCTTCGGATGTGTGAGATGTAACGCGCTGATATTGTGCTCGCAGGTGTTCTATCATCCGTGTTGCTACAACAATCGCATAATCGACGATGTTGGCCACCACAGGATGCGAACGCTCAACGAGCACTACGATACAGAACAGGATGGCTCTTGGTCATCGCGCTCACTTTTCTTCAACCGGGAGAGTTCACGATTCGCGGAAACAATTCTGATTGGTACCGGCTTGAATCCATCTACAGCGACAACCGCCGATTTGACACTGGCACACCCAGTTATTGAATGTTCAGGTACCCAGGGGGATGCTTTCTCTGGACGGCTGTTTGTGACATGGCCTGCAGCAGTAAGTGGTATCCCTGGAGATCGCACTTGTTACTCATGTTTTTCTATCTACAGCTAATGTACAATCAGAGGATCGGAGAAGAAATATTCTTCATAATCAACCGCTTCGGCCAAGAGACTTCCAGGATTCGTATCCAGGAGCCTCTCCGTATCTTCTCGGATGTCATCTGTTGTGCGCATTGCCACGAAGAAGTAACATTGAAAGTGCTATCCCGCCATCTAATTTCTGAGTGAGTTTTCCATAGTGGATGTTATATGCATATTCAGCCTTGATCCTAGGCATAATGTGGACATTGGGTCTACAGCTATCACTCCCACTGAATTCTACAAGCTGTGTCAAACCCATTGGTATTGGAATCCTCGTGATAATTTGAATCTCATGGGTATGGATTTCCGTTGCAGATAGAAGCGGAAAATATCTTATTCACTGAAGATTCTTCTGTATGCCCCCTTACTCTCTATGATAAGCCCGAAATATCTCTGTGACTGCACTCATTTACCTTACAAACTCGTAATGGAATACATCCTGATTATATTTATCATCTTCATCCTTCCCTACTTAAGATTGTCAGGGGATTTCCTTTTCAGGTGATTTCCCTTTCAGGTAATTTCCATTTTAGGTGATTCCCCTTTCAGGTGATTTCCCTTTTGGTCCCAATATGTCTAGCTTTGACTTATACGGTTTAGGAAACGATGACAATTGCACTAGGTTCTTGATAGAGTCAGTGTTCATGACTGCTCCCTTGGAATTATTTACTGACATGACCACTAGATATGTGTTTCTTGTTTGAGTATGGGGTAAGAGAGATCATTCCGACTCGATGAATAAACATTCATCGAAAAGTATGCATACATACACCATCTGCAGACTAATCTAAGCTCTAAACTCGACCAATTCCACTATCATATCCACGGCGCCAATCCTCAGCAAATCCGTATGACTCGTCGAAGGACAGCAAATGAACTTCATGCACTGTATAGAAAGCGGCAACTGAGAAAGGTTTCGAAAGCAGATGGAAGAGGGTGGATTTATGCATTCGTCGATCTAAGCAACGTTTGGAAGATGGGCATGACCAACAACTTCATGCGACGGAGAAGGGAGTGGGATCGACGCTGTCCAAGTGCGGATCGTATCTGGATGCCACCAATCAGAGTTCAGTATAGGCGAAGAGCGGGTGAGATTCAGCTCGTCAGGTCCTCGTCTTTTTTCTCCCATCGTTTATCTGCATCCAGAGACGCTGGGGCATCTTTTACTGGAGATGGAATGTACAGACCGCCCTCAAGCGTTCTGTCCTTCTTGTACGTATTTTCTCGAAACAGCTTAGTTGCTAACTTTCTCTTTTGGCAAGGTGGGCAAAGGCACCTCGAAAAATTCATCTTCAAAGGCAGCTGGGAATACCAGCGGTTGTTGGTGCACTGGAGCATGATCCAAGCAGCCCTTGCCTGATTGCAAGTCGTAACCTTTATGGATAATTGATCCTCACTCAATTATTTATTCACTATCTATCTCAATCCTTGCTCTGAACTATCGCGTACGTTCAATTTCTCACATATTTAAACACCGACTTCTTTCCTCTGTTCGGCTTTCGACCTTCTCGTATCTGAGGATGCCCAAACGAATGGCGATCGTGAGGCGCTCAACGCTATTAGATTTCACCAAACCCCGCAGCTAATCTAGGACCCGGAGGAGAAAGCCAGCGCGCTTAACGGTCGCTCAGACCCGAATGCTTCATTGCTCTCCCTAATACACCAACACAGGACTTGAGAAAATGCATAGCAGGGATGGCTGAGGACGTTCAGGTGCGTATCAGTTCGTCTGGTCTTTGGCGATCGTTCCTAATGCATACTCATGCTAGTTCCGTGGATGAGACGACAAACAAGACCTCGGCTTTCAACCTGAAGCTGCCCAAGCAAAGCTCGCGTACGGATACGATTTTCATCCAAACCGCCTCGAACACTTTCCTTACTCCACACCAGCTCGTTTTCTCACTATGTTCAACCTTCCCCTCACCATTCACGGCTTATACAGCAAAGTACCCGGCATTACCTCTATCCTTCCTCGGAAGCGTCCCGTTACCAATCTCAAGGCAGCCAAATCCCTCAGACACGCGCTCAACAAAACTCTATTCGCAAAAGTCGACCTCTGAATCGTGATCCGTCCATCCCTCGACGCGGCCTTCCTCCTCTCCATCTACGGAAACGCGCTCATCATGTCCCTCGACAGCCAAGGATCGTGCGCCAACGTGCGGCTGCCTTGCGGTCACACGTGTTGAAGCTCTCAGAGCTTCGAACTCCCGTAAGAAGCTTCCCATTACTCCTCCTCCTCCAATCAATCCCGGGGTACTGCAACCTGTACCAAAACCCATTCCATGACCAGCACTTGGACCTAACCTCGGCTTTAAACCTGAAGCTAGGGGGATTCGTAGGAGTCTAACGGTACTCTGCTAATGTTCGCTTCCAGATCACGACGTGTGTTATGTTCACAAGTTTTAACATTTGGAAATGTTGACAACGTTCTCGTACAGGCCGGTCATGGAGCTCTATCGGACTACAGAATCGTCAATGATGTCCTCGGGCTGGTCCTTCATGCATCTGTTTTGACACCATACCACGCTTGGGCCACGCTTGGAGGGTTACACATCGCGCTCATCATGTAAGCGACTTGAACTCCCTCCCCTTTTCGACGTCCTCTCTTTTCATTGATAACCTTCTCATACACATGATTCGTTTTCTTTTTTAGAAAGTAATCCAAAGTCTTGAGCGTATGACGAGACGTTCATGCCCTTCACACGCAAGGACTTCAAGCTTCCAGATGGTAAAGTTGCAGTAAGAATGGGCTACACAGAAATTTTTCCGACGCCGGCTTTCACGTTGTTCAGACTGTGTTTTAGGCAGTTCTTGTGGGTCGATCTACAGTTGGAGGATGGTCGCACGCTTTCTGATTACGACATTCAGACAGAGTCAACCCTCCACTCTGTCCTTCGTCTTCGAGGAGGCATGCAGATCTTCGTCAAGACCCTCACAGGAAAGACAATTACTCTGGAGGTGTCATGCCTTGCCTAATTTTGCTTCCTTACCTATCATATTCCTCCTCATTACCTTCCTATATCTCCCCACTGTATACCCAGAGCTCCCCTTGTCCGCTTTTACCATTATG
>MU795628.1:0-15119 GCA_027886305.1 Lentinula aff. lateritia
GAGTTTAACAGTATTTCACGATTTTCAAGTTATTCAACCAAAATATTCACTTTCAGAGTCGGGGACTGCCGTGCGGGGCGCGGCGCTAAAGGATAAGATAGCCTGGAGCAAGGAAGGTGAGTGCCTCGGAACGAGGCCCTTTTTAATCAATATTCATGTTGAGTTTAGAGTTCCTTGGGAATGCATATACATAGCAGCCTCCAGGATGGATCATAAATGATTGTGGGTGTAGCAATGTAGATAGCGATGTTCTACATATAGTGATGTACGATAGAGATTGAGTAAAGCTAGTGATGCGTAGACGGAGGCTAAAAAGTACAAGTCGAAACATACAACGCAAAGTGATCCAGTCCAATGATACCAAAAAAGAGTGGCTTTTCCCGAGGCCGAAAAAAAAAAGTTCGCGAATGAACGAAAGTGAAAGAATGATGGATAGTGTCCCTGCACGAGATTTAACTCTTTGAGAAAACATCCAGTAGATTGTTGTCAGTAAATCACATTCATGAGATACGTGCAATATGCCTCACAAGAGCGCCAAAATACGGCAAGGTGATGGGAAGAGCTTCCGTCCTTAAACGTCAACACCGGAACTAGAAGCTCCACGAGAAAGACCAGATCTTGAGTGCACGAGTACCAACCTTCGTAATGTACTTGACCCTTGGCTTTCTGTATGGTCGCCATCGTCTGATGTCTTATCTTGCCAGGCTTGACCTTTTGCTGCACCCCACATTCTGGCCAGAAAGTTTCCAGAGGTCCCTCGGGAGATAATGGGCATCGTGGCGCTGCTTGATATACCGGAGTCTTTGACATGATCGGTACCCGCGACGGAGATAGAAACTGAGCGTTTATTCGAGGATCGTCTTGAGTGTGCGGCAGAGATCAGAGGAGATTGAGTGACGGTACATATCGAGGACGCATCGGATGGCTTGCGCGATCGAAGTTGCTGGCTTTTCTGAGCATAGGAGGGGATGGAGCGGACGATTGAAGAAGACTTGATGAGACGTTCAGGCACCTGTTCGTCGCGAGGATACAAAGACATCGAAGAGATAGAGTAGACTTGCGGCTCGGCATATTCCTCTAGATCTGATTCGGAGTCGGATGTGTTCCACCCTGACGAAGAGCCAGAGGAAGAGCCAGAGTCCTCTATCAACGATCCAACATCTGATGACGACGAAGAAAGCGTCGAAGTCGTACTGAGTGAAGTATACATTGGCGAAGAAGCAGTGGAAGTAGTTGATTGTGACCGTGAAGATGAGATATGTGTGTTTGAGATACGTTTAGCAAGTGTGCGGACTGTTGATGCAAGCCCCGAAGACGTTGATGAGCTTTGAGAAGGAAGATGAGGTGGGATTGCTTCAACCGAAGAATCTGGTATCTGCTGCGCCTGTACTCTTGCTCGCCCGGCCTTAACGACCCTGTCAACGGCCAGGGCCCGAGTCGATGCTCTCTGAGCTGGTGTTGCCATGAAAGGTGCAAACATACGACATGCTTCTTCTTCATCGAAACGAAGGTCGTAGTCGAGGAAACTGAGCAGCTGAGTTTCCATGAGCGTGATTTCCTCAATGGTAAAAAAGAGAGCATATTGAGCCCAGTGCTTGTTCTTGAGCGTAGAATCGTTGAGGTATTTGGCTGCGACTACAAGAGTAGCGAGGAAGACTCGATGTCTCGTGCAAGGTGTAGTTCCTAGGACGCATATAAGGATATAAGGCCGTCAATGAAATAGACCTGAACGCGACTAACCTTTTGTCAGGGTCGGAAGCTTAGATCTTAGACGCTCAAGATAAATCAGAGTGGCCAGGAGAGTTGGCACCTGAACATGAGCGTGTCGGACAAGATGACCGATAAATTCTCTGAGCGGGAGTGAAGCAACGGAGTCATACGCGCAGTTTGGGGAAGGCATGCTGGCCACACTTGAAGCAATTATAGGCGACTCGCCCTCAATACAGATTACATTTGCTGCTTGGCGAGCAATGTAGTCGATCATGTCCATGTTTACGCGTGAGCCCATCAGTCGAACAAGTTGAGGATTGTGTGCAGAAATATCGATAAGCGAGGCAGGATGACGAGTGCGAGTATGCTCGTTGACCATAATTAGGAAGAGAACGTATTAGACTGTACAGATATTGGTTTGACTGGATCCCTTCTAGGGAGAGAGAATATGGAACAAAAAGCAAAAAGTGAAGCGCCCATGGCCGAGTGAACTGACTTAAGGTCTTGTTAGGGTTAGGGCAACTTAACCCGCCGCCCTTGGACACTTCGCTACGCTCTCATTCAGTGTTCACCACCATAGACATAGATGCTTACCGAGTGGTTGACCACTATATCCTTTGTCTTTGGGGGCTGCTGCAGGTACTTCCTACCAAGTAAAGCTATTGTCTAATCCTAATAGTCCCCTGTCCACCATAGCAATGCCGTGACCCTGGAGCAATTGACTTCACAGTTTCCGCGCGCTGGTTCTCTCATCACATTCTGTCAATTCACGATCATCTCTCTCCAAGGGATTCGCAGGCATGTTGCATGGTCTTCCTACGGTCCCAGATTAAAGCCCCGCAGGATCCCACTTACACCTTATCTCATCCAAGTTGTGCTTTTCTACCTCGTTTCTCTCCTGAACAATGCGGCGTTCGCGTATCGCATCCCTATGGCAGTACATATCATCTTCAGAAGTGGAGGGCTTGTAATAAGTATGATCCTTGGATGGATTTTTGCTGGGAAGACGTACGTCCAACTTTACCAACAAATTGTTAGTAGTTGCTCACCTATTTTTCCGCAGTTACACCACTGCCCAAGTCTTATCTGTCTTCATCGTCACAATCGGAGTCATATTCACAACTCTTTCCGCTTCCGAGCCCTCATCGAACGCCATGATCCAAAGCTCTGCCCGGGTGTATCTGACCGGCATAGGCATCCTGACCCTTGCACTCGTTTTTTCAGGCTTTCTCGGTCTAGTACAAGATTATACATACACAACGTATGGGCGTCCACCAAACTCCTCAGACAAATCATTCGCCGCCCCCACCTGGCAAGAATCAATGTTCTATCTCCATTTTCTGGCTTTGCCCATGTTTGTGACAGTCCGAAAGGACTTGATGTCACAATTTTATGCGTTGAGTCGAGGTCCACTTGCCTCTTACACGATCGCAGTACCTCCTTCAATCTCTGCTACCATCCTACCTTCACTGACATCGCCTCCCCCGTCAGCTACCCCGTTATATCCTAAGTCTTCATCGTTCCTGTCCTTTACGAACGTTGGAATTTCCTCGACTTCATCCCTCGTCGATCCTGATGCTCTCCTTCTACGACTCCAGCTCCCTGCCGCATGCTTTCCTCTCCTTCTGAATACCGTCACACAGCTGCTATGTGCAGTTGGCGTACACCGACTCACTACTCAAGTCAGTTCACTGACTGTGACTCTGATACTGGTTGTCAGAAAGGCTGTCAGTTTGATCTTGAGCATCACAGTAGGATGGGGTCGAAAGGCGAACAACCCTGAGAACGTCAACATGAACATGATGTGGTCAGGGGCTGCGTTGGTGTTGTTGGGCACCATTGGATATTCTCTGGCAACGAATGCTACAACCTCGGCAAAAAAGAAATCGGAGTGATTCATAGAATTAGAGCGAAAATTGGACTGTGTATATATACTCTGGATTGTAATCTATGATATAGCTTCATACCTAGTACAATAATATGTATTTACTGTCCTACATATGCATGATTCCGTGAAGAGTCAAGTTTCTTTCTACGGTCCGATTTATTGAACGCGTTCCTAACTTTGCAACTGATGTAACAACAACAACGATCACCCGCCCGAAATCCCGACATGTCGTCGCCAGGTCGGCAGTACCAGGCTTTCAAACACTGAATTTTCTTGCTTTTTGAGGATTGTTTAAGAACTAGAGGGTGCATGCTCATTGTGAGACAGTGAGTAGAGGTATGGCACTGTCGCTGGTACGATGCCAAGCAGTCAGAGATCTCGGTCAAAATTGCTTATGGGCAATTCGTAGAGAATGATCTCCACATTTTCACGGAATCTTGCAAAGTGCAGTGCTACTACGCGTCGGGGTAGTCCTAAGTCGAAGCCGTTGAGGCTTGAGTTGACCTTTTGTGAAACACATCCCAAAATTTCAGATTCATACATACAATTTTAATCATGAGGATTACTTGGAAGAACAGGTTGCTCAGGCAATCCAACCTGCTTCACTAGCTGCCTGTATACCCACATACAATGCATCAGCAAGCACTTGGTAACCTTCATCGTCTAGATATGTTCTCAATACTAAAGTCAAAATAAAGGAAGCAAAGAGACGCACTCGGATGCAAATCATCAGCCATCTCAGAAGATGTCAAATTTGAAAGAGATACATGGACAATATGCTGTCCTTCTGAAATTCTCTCTTGCAACAGCGCTTGGACGCCACTATTGTATGTCTCTACCAAAGGCTCGAGTGTATCATCAACAATCAATGGAATGTCGGACACGATAACGGCGGCATCTGGGCTGTAAGAAAAGATCTCGTCGATGAGGTTCATTAAGCGTGTAGGAGCGTTGGCCAAATCTTCCTGGTAGTTGATGTCATTTGTGCCGGCAATGAGAAGAACGACCTGAGTGACGAATGTCAACGAAACGTATACGCATGACATCGATAGAAAACAAATTACCTCTGGGACCATTTTGAGCGCTGGAACTCCGCTAGACGCTATCTGGTCAATAGTACAGCCAATGTACCCATCGTTCCAGTTATCGGCCATGGTCCCTGCTTGAATGGATCCAATGTAGTCTACCGAGTTACCCCCAGCAGTAATTAGCTCCAAGAGATCCTCTCGATACCCATTTCCGTCTGTCGATAGCCACCCGTATCTATAGTCAAGAAATTCACTTACATTGAACAGGCGACCAAATTTCAGAATGAACACACGTTATACTGTCTCCTAAAGGTAGGAAGGTCGCGTTCCAAGCAGCTATTTAAATAATGATTCAATCACTGGACTTTTTAGCAGGATCGAAAAGGAAATACGTACAACTCAGCCCAATCAGACCAGCTATGACGAGAACAGAACGAACAAGATGCATTCAGAATAAGAATAAAAAAGCTCAGTAGTGATCACTCCGTTATAAGTTTGGGAAGGGAAAAAGGTCGGCGCTGTTGGAACCGAAGTTTATCCCAGGTTTATCCTCTGCGGCCTGTTAATTCAACTTAGAACCAGAAGCTGACCAGAATATTGCAAGGAATACGAAAGAAGGTCGCGCAACGACAACATGTGAACAGATTAGTCTGGCTTGCGACTGTTGCAGCGGACCGCAGGGTTTCAACCGCACCTGCGGACCAGGTCAGATACTCGAAGGGAAGGAAGGACAGGGGAGGACTCCGGAGGGGAGTTCTTCGGAATCCGAAGGAGTTGAAGCTAGTTGAAGGTACGAATTATGTGTATTGAGACCAAATACTGTCCTATCCTATCTGGGTTGCGACTGGATGACTTCCCGTAAGAATCTCATAATTTGAGTTGAGCCAGTCTGATGCGCCAGACGGTTGATACGCTGCTCAACGGTGCTTAGCCTACATGATAAGCGATTGCAGAACAAACCATCTAGGGAGCCTAAGGGAGGAGTCCGGATGCCTCAGTTCGAGTTCTGCTCAGAATCCATCGATCGGACGAGCTCACTTAGGATGATAGAAAAAATGTACTGTTTGATACGGGAAGTCATTCATTCCCCTATGATATGAGATCTTATACTATAGGCACTGTATGGACAGATGAGGGAAGATGAGGCCGTCTGGGAAGGTCTGTGACTTTGTTCCTGGCCATGCCGCGGTATCATAGTTCTGAAATCAAGTTATTGTAGATTCGGCCTGGTTGCGCAGAGCATAGAGAGCTCTGGAGAGCTGGGTAGAGTCTGCCGCAAGATGAATGAGAAGCACGAATCTGACGTGGGTGCTAGTTACATGAGAAATACATAGTGTAGTGAAAGGAAGAATAGGAAGAATTATGCTGCCAAGGAACATTCGCTTCCGCCGTCCGTATTGGCTATAAAATGGCCCAATGCATATAATTTATCATATACTTATTACAGTCTTATACCGACAAATCGTCTTCAACATTTGTGCTCTTCATCCCTGCTTCATCCTAAACCTTCCTTTTCCCTGCCTTTGGTCATCACAAACTTTTTGGCTTCGGATTGGGCGGTAGAACGTCGAAGTAGCATCTCGGTTTACTTGTAAGGCTACCTCATAAACGGGCCATTAGGTTTACGGCCGAGAAGTCGAGCTTGGATTATATACTAAATCTTGGTTATATTTCTAGGTAAAGCTTTTTAGTAATGGTCAGGCTTCCGGCCAGACTCCATTTGGGGCATGGGGCGCTTTGTACACTTGGTCTTCTGCTCCAAGATTTTGCATTAGCCCAGAATCTGACAGATTCTCAAATTTCGGATGTCGAAACGCGCCTAGCAGAAGGAGCTACTCATCCGTGCGTCAAGCCCTTCTACCAGCTCTAATATGCAAGCTAAACATGTCATAAATTAGCTGGGAACTTGGCACTCGAGCTCAAGCCCTGCTCGAGCACAATGTTCGAGATTTCTCTGTTTTCTCTTTAACCCTTCCATCTACGTTTGTTCCATCCGACACGTCTTCAGCAATAGCTCCTGTTTTCTCCATCGCAAAGGGCGTTGTTAACAACCGTACTGCGGTCAACGGCAACATCACAGGTCCTCAACCGCTCGTAACGGACGATAGTGCTGCAGACCCTGCTTCCATCGGTCCTGCTGTCTTGTTAGCAAACTGGACCAGTTTAGGAGATGGTGTCGACTATGCAGGTGCTGCGTTAGACCAGCTCAACTTCCTGTATGAAAAGGTACCGAAGACAAGTGATGGTGCGATTTCTCATAGAACCGGTGAGGTGCAACTTTGGTGAGTGCTAGTCATCCAGAGATACTTGGACATGTCTCATCAAAAATCTATCTCGCCAGGAGCGATTTTGTTTATATGGTCCCACCATTTCTCGCATACTATGGCCTTCTTACGAACAACCAATCCTTGATCACCGACGCTTATACACAAATCAAACTTTACCGCAACTATTTAAGAGATACATCGGCGGGAAACCTATGGGCTCACATCGTGCTTGGAAACAATTCTAACGGAGTTGCGAACGATCCTGGGCACTGGTCTACCGGTACGTTTTCCCTTTCTACATAATTCTGGATTACATCATCAACCTTCTTCACGTAGGTAATGCATGGGCCGCTGCTGGCATGCTTCGTGTACTCGCTACAATTCAATCTTCTCCCTTCGCTTCCGATATGTCGAGCGAACAGGATGATCTCGCAGATTGGGTGTCCGAAATTCATGCGGCAATGTATCCTCACCTGGTACGCCTCCGACATATGTGATCACTCCAATGGTCTGCTTACATTCCGCAGAATACCAGCTCTAACCTGTTCTATAATTATGCCGACGAAATGAACACTTTCACTGACGCCGCATCCACTGCTTTGCTTGCATCCACCGTCTACCGACTCTCCCTCCTCCGCAGCGTTCACCACTATCTTCCGGACGCAGAAAAATGCAGACAAACGCTCTTCTCGTCAAACTCATCTGGCCTTGTTCACTTCTCCTCAGATGGATGGCTGACACCTGTGGTTAATCCAGATTCCTTTGGTGATGAAGGCAGTGATAGTCCTGAGTCACAAGCGTTTATACTTGAACTCCAAGCAGCTTGGACGGACTGGGTGAATGATGGTTCACAGGGTGCTAACGGTGCATTTAGACTTGGCTCAGTGAATGGGGCTACGATTGTCTTTGCTGCGATATCAGTGGTATGTATTCTTCTCTTCTGATTGCTTTGTACGCTCGACTAGTTGTACACTTACTTCTTCGCATTATCTTTGTACTTACTGTCTCTACATGTTTAACTCTTATGGGTTGGTTTTATTGTCATAAGTTATACTGCACGCACCTACTCACTCACTCGGATTTATACTTGATATACCTGCGCAATTTTTTGTTGTCTTGTTTAAGTACTTGGTTTATGTTTGCAGCTCATGGACCCTGCTTTCATGTTCAAATCTGGAGTGTATAATAAGAGAAGACATGAAGAAATTGTATGTATGCGGAATCAGAGAACCTGGAAGGTAAGCGTAGGCCCTGACAACTTCCTCAAAACATGAGGTTCAAAAAGATACATAGTTATTATACTAAATGAAGATAGCATATTTGTCCGATTTTAACTACGATACAACAGACGTGGTTGTCCATTGCTTGAGCTGACAATCTCATACAGGGGACTGCCTGCGGTCATCTGGACCAGAATGAGTACAAGTGCATTATGAAGAGAATCCAGATATTCAGTCCTCATGTACATAAACGGATTGAATCAAACAGAGCACGACTTGGAAATTTCATCGAATGCGCGCAGGGCAGCGCTTCTGCATACTATCTTATACGTATACTGTTTTATGGATTGGTGAAAACGCAAGATAGTTCAGTAGACTACCTTAGTCTACTCTTGGCCTATGGAAATATCCCAGATTTGTTGTAGAAGGTCTGATGCCGGGTCTGACTGTCCTTCGAATCTTGCGAACGATACCGCCGAGAAAGTAGCCGCGTAATTTCGCAAATAAGGAGAATACTGGAACAGGGGGAATTTGGTCGATGACCTTATGATTAGGAAACAAAAACTTACCGCTCTGCAGAAGTGCCGATACCACCCCCATGTTTCCCAAGCAATCCATTCGTCTTTGCCCCAATTTGCGCGATTGTGCCAGGAATTTTCGGTGAGGATTTCGCGGGCTTTCGGATTAGGATGTGAACTTGAGATTGAAGGCGCAAGGCATGAAACGAAACCCTCGAGTGTTCGAGAAAGAGCAGCTTTTTGTTCTCTGGTGAGGCTGGAAAAAGCCTTTACAGCGACGGCAAGAGCGGGATCTTCCGGTACGGGCTCATCTGACAAGAAGAAACATGTTTCAATTTCAGGGAAAGGGCTGCGGGACTTCGCCAGAAAAAATCATCCTTACCTGATTTTGCCTCCCCGTCAACATCCATGTTTCCGCCTTTCGCTTTTGCTCTAGCCCTGTTTTCATCGTCCTCTTTCCTCAGAAGTGCAAGTCTCCTCCTCGCAATATTTACTCGTCCAATTGCTTTATCCAGCGCCCCCTTCAATAAATTCCACTCAAATGCGCTCAAATTTAACGGGGCCTTTAGATCTGCCTCGAATTCGTCTACTTCGCTGACATGCAGGAATGTCCACGAAACGACATCTGTAGGGTCGACGATCTGATATTGCATCAGCTTGTCGAAGACAATGGCCACCATCTGTGGATTATATTTCCAAAACGATGCTGCCGCGCTCAGGATGTCGGCTTTAGCCTCGGGATTTCCGGCTCCAGCACTGGCAGTTACCCCGCCGCTGGCGAGGGTTCGAAGCAGGGGGAGATACCTTTCAATGGCGTTCAGTAGATGAGAGAAGGAACGTGAGCCAATGTGGAGAAGTGATTGAGTGCTGATAATTCGGACAAGGGAGTTTACATTTTCGGTTTCTGATATTTCTGACTCGAGGGTATTTCGTAAAGTGTCGAGGTGAGCGATCACATCTTCCGCTTTTGCACGTCCACGGAAGAGATTGAGAATGGACTGTGCAGCATCATGATGTGGTTTCGCTGAATGTAAGTTAGAGACAGTCCCTGGAATATAGAAAACGAACATGGCATACAAGAATCATCGTATAGAAAATCAGGGCCGGGAGCTTGTTTTGGTAGTACGTGCGCCTCGGGTGCATGCATTGCCTCGGGGAGACTTTTGACGACACGATCGTAGTACGATAATCGGATTTCATATTCTGCAGCTGTGCGCATGAACGCGCGCTTGGGATGTTGAACGGCCAACTCAAGATCTGGAATCCTTGATACGACTGATTAAGCAGTTAAATTTCATTCAAATAGACGTACGTACCACTCCTTCCATACCCATTGAAAGTTGAAATTGCTCATGTGAATTGCAAACCACTCCGAAAAACGTCTTGCAATTTCTACGTCAAGCCCGTCAGTAAGGCTGCTGTAGAGTTTCCGTATAGATTTTCCGACTGCGGGTCCAACAGTTGACGGTGAGAGCTTGCAAACTTCTGTAATCAAACTGTCATAGTAAATTTGGGACTGTGAGGACTGAGGTAGGACAAGAGAGGCGCCAAGCATAGTCTACCATGAAAACATGTTACAAAACGATTCAAGGAGCGAATGATAAATCAAATATACCTCGAGCAGGGTGCTTTCTAGTTGCCAATCATAAGTTACGAGGGGCTCCACCTCAAGAGGAGGTGCTCCAGGTTTAGGTTTGAAGGTCCCTGATACAGCCCACTTTGGATATTCGAGTAGAAGTCTAGCAGCTTCCTTACGATTCACCTCGAATATATCAATTATAGCAAGAAGGTCGGTGCGAACAGCGTAACCGGCTGGCGTGTTCGGGTCAGGAGTGACCTGTGGGAGGGTTTAGATATGCGTAGCAAAAGCAAAAGTCAAAAAAATGAAGTAGCCACATACGTCGTCGCCAAAGAGCCTCAAAAAATATTCTGGCCATTCTTCCTTCTTGATCTCGGACTCCTCTGCTTCAGTGGATAAGCCATCCAGTTCTATCACTTCGGGAGGGACCAGAACCGAGGGTAGGACGAATGCACCGAACGTCGATGTATCTAGGGGAGGATATTCAGAGTACGGTCTAGGATATGGTCCTACAAAGTCCGAGCTTTCGAGTGCTTTCAACACAACGAGGGCAGTATCCAAAATCTGAAATTGATCTTATCATTCCCGCATAAATAGCAGTTAGAACTCCAGCACACCTCATCAGCATTTTCCACCGTCACAGCGGGGGAATGTAATCGTACTATAGGTTGTACGATCCATTTTCCAGAAGTAGTAGTTTCTGTATACACTTGGATGGATGATATTATTTCACGCGAGAAATTTGGTGTAGCTAAGGTCAAGACGGCGCCGGCCTATTGGTTATGAATA
This sequence comes from Lentinula aff. lateritia, assembly GCA_027886305.1. Classification (NCBI taxonomy): domain Eukaryota; kingdom Fungi; phylum Basidiomycota; class Agaricomycetes; order Agaricales; family Omphalotaceae; genus Lentinula; species Lentinula aff. lateritia. The sequence continues at coordinate 11,000 of MU795628.1, forward strand.
TCGCAATAGCAGTAGTAGCAAAAATGGTATGAACGTACGATCATTAGACCTTCAGCGGCACACAATGCAGCGCGTTTAGCGCGTCCGTGCGAAACACCGAATTCGTCCAGAACCGCGGTAAAAGATTGCAACAGAGCAGCAAAAGACTCGGTTGAGATAAGCTGAGCGGAAGTCAAGTGAGCAAAAAAATGTATCTGCGATATTTGAGGTAAGATTTTGCATGGCCAACAAAAACATATTGTCACGTACGCAAAGTCGAGTTTCTCTCCACATTAATTTGTCCACATATGCCTGAAAGCCTTTCCAGAATTCCCCCAAAATTTGTTTTCCTAATGAAATCTCATCTGCACCTATAGAATCTCCACCCTTGGACGGATTGTTATGGAGCAGTCTGAGCAGGGCAGCATAAAATGGAATCTTGTAAGGCTGTTCGGTTACACTGTGAAAGCTTCAAAAAATGAATATCGAGAATTAGATGTTCATCGTACCCTATATGAAAAGACTCGGAAAGATGACAGATATCCGGGGGTGCCAGTTCGCGGATGCTTGTTTCCACAGCGGATATTTCTTGCAGTGGATCCTTATATGTTTTATGAATCTTATGTTGTACCTCGGGATGTTTCCAACTCACCACTTCTCCCAACCTGATAATAGCATTTTTTATTCTTTCTTGAGGAGACTCGACAACATCCCGGCGACGTTCATCCTCATCATCTGGCCAACGAGGTTGGGATCATTTTTTCACTGTTGTAAAAGTTCAAGCCGAGTTCTCTTCGTACCTCGGTAATGCCTTCTGCCTCCTCGATAGTGTCTGTTGTAGCTCATAGAAACTTGTACAAACTGTGATCATGAACGTTCAAACGGGACGCAAAATCAGTCACATGATTGTGACGTAAGCAGAAAAATAACTCTTAATTCAATAATTGAAGTGCGTCATTTCTGCTATCGACCCAGATATAAGTGACTGTCGGTGTATCAACATTTCAACCGTTACAACGACTCAAAAGACTGTCTGGAATTACATTCAACGAAATATTTGAATCTCCTCAATCTCCATTTACAATCTATACTTAGCTCAGGCTCTGCCTAGGCGTTCATGCAACATAACATGTTCAAAACGGCTGCCACCAAGATTGCTCATAATTCGACCATCCCTTCGCTGGGTGGAAACAAGGATCTCAGGCCTTTACAGGGCCTAATTACGGCTGAAAAATCGGTACTCATCTCGTGAGTATTGACTTTTGAAGAGTGAACTCACGAGTAACTCGTTCTAAGGCTACAAAGGCTGAGTGTGGATTTCGGTAAAGCCGCTGAGGCGTTGCGTGTATGGGGCTCTGGTGAAGGCGAAGATTTACTCGTCAGTCCATCTTCTTAACTTCCTGTAGCCTTCGTCTGAATTTCAATGTAGGATACCCTATCCGCATCCACCAACATTCTCACTCAATTTGCTGCCGCTCTTTCCAATTATGCATCGCATGAACATGCTATCCGAGATCACATGAAAGGAATTCGTTCTCGAGAAGAGGCTCTGGATGAATTGAAGCGACGTCGAAAGGCACTCATCAGCAAAGCTGATACTGCGGAGAAGAAACTTTCCAAAATGTCACCGGAGCATAAAAACCTCGGTGTGCAAACGGATACATTGAACCGTTTGCGGGATGAGATTCGCTCGATGGACTCTGAAATCATGTCAGATGAAGCTTCATTAGGCGACTACAAGCGTTCCAGAACCAAGGCTTGGATGGGCCTCAAGTTCGGTGGACTGCTGGAGTGTTGTGAGAAGGGTACTATTATTGGCGAATTTGGTCGTCTCGTCATCAATGTCAGTGAAACTTCGCGAAACCAGTCTCTATGTCTAAAGTTTTCCTAGGAAATCCCGGAAGAAACAACACAACCGGGAATGGCTCGGCCAATGTACATGAATCATCAGAAAGTGAATTCGCTCATTAGCGATGCTACTCGCTGTGTAGACGAAGTTGCCTTTTCGACCGCTCCTGCTCCTGGCACTGCGCCTCCCGCACACCAAGGTATGGCCGATTATCTTGCACCACCACATGGATTAGGTACAGGCCAATTTCTCGATACATCGGATATAACAGGCAACATGGGCTCCAGCATTCCTCCCTCCCCGATCTCTCTTAATGCCCACCCAGAAGCATCTCGCAGTGCGGATGATTTCGGTGTGGCTTCTAGAAATTCTCCCATAGCGAGCAGATTTTCTACATTTCCAGCTACAACTGGCAACGGCGGTGCTGGGTTCTCGCTACACGACGGCTCATCGTATCATGTTGAAGATGATTCTTTTTCATCTTCCATCGCAGCTGCTTTGGACGCGCGAAAGTCAACTGAAGAGCCAGCACCGTCGTACGAGACACACCAAGTGCATCTGTCGGGGCCACCTGCTGGTGCTGCACCTCCTCTTATGATGCCAAGTCCTTGGGACCTGCCACAACCCGCCTCACATAATACCACTGAAAGGGCAGTCAGCGCATACGGCGACGACGTTGGTCTGGCATACATGACTAACCCCGAAGAGGAACCACATTCTGATCATGGACTTGACCATCAACGTAGCTCAAGCAAAGAAGTACATTTTGGTCAAGTTCAAGATATTGCCACAGAGTTGGACAACCGACATGAGCAAGGAAATATTGAGGACTATCAAGTTCACGGGATTGTCCCTCCTGGCGAAACTCGTTCCTCGCCTAAGCGTATACCTCCTCCTTCAATGAGCCCAGAAGAAGAAGAGCGTGCGTTAAATGCAGATGCTGCCAGAAAACTTAGTCGAGAAATGGACTCTTTCAGTTTTGACCCTTCTTCCTCAGCTCTCTCTGCTATTCCTCCCCCGATAGTACAACCTTCACAGGAACGAGGAGTAGAACGACCTTCTTCCCTTACACCTGAATTCGAGATTAACAATCGATCGCCATCTCCTTTGATTCCACCTGTAGCTCCATTCGCCCAGCAGCGTGGCGTTTCTCCCGGTCCTATTGACATTAATTTGCACCATGATGATATTGAAAAAACAACTTCTTCCCCTATTCATAATTCCCCACCCAGGCTGACGATATCCGACCGCACAGCATCATCGATATCGAATGGATCTAGTTATAGGACGCCTCCTGAGTACCCTCGTTCAATTGGCACCTCACCTTTCGGTCAACGCTCCAACTCATCTTTCTCCGGTAGTATGCCATCATCTCCTGCTGTTGGTGCTCCGCGAACCATATCCGCTGCAGCATTTCGACGGCCTGCTGGCGCTCCTGGTCGTACAACAAGTGCCGATCTTGGCTCGGGTTCTGGGCTGACCGGTAGCCATCTAGCTGATGTTAGTCCTCTGCAACCAAAAAAGCGAGGCCTTCCTAATGCCCCAAGCTCCTCTTTGTCCCATTCGAATCCTTCTCTTCGGCCGTATGAGGCACATAAACTCAATGCAGGCAATCGTGTCTCGCAGGCAGGTTCGGACGATTATGATTATATCAGTGCATACACAGATGCGCCCCAGGACACGGGAAGCCCCCAGAGAAATGATTATGGGAGTCTCGGTCAGGTCAGAGTGACGAATGACTTGAATCCATCATCTCCCGGAACGCCTGTGGAGGGACAACATCCGAATCGTCCAGGATATGGAGAGGGAAGATTTGCGACGAACCTGGAGGGTGAATTGAGGTAGTTGATGCGTCAGGGATGAATCGGGAAGGAATGAGGACTAAGGTCCGAGGAGAAGTGAGGAGAACGGTTACGATTGTCTTGTTTATCTACATATACGAATCAGATCAATTCTGTAATTTCTTATTCAACTACACAGCCAGACCTTCAGATGGGCGTGGGCTGAAATTTGACTTGATACCCAGGTTCAAATCTATGTAAATAGCGCTGGTTATATCCTGGTTATATCTCTTGTTCCAAACCTCGCTTCATTGAACATCTTGATCTCCCTGAGCTACCTCCAACCGATGTCATTGTGAGGAAATCACCGGCCCGACAATTAGTCAGCTGTCCAGTTATCATTGCACCCTGTGTACCACTGCATGCAAAGTCTAATAAGTTCACGTGGCTTAGCCTAAACTTATAGAATACTGCCGAAAAACAGCGGATCAATAAGATCTCGGACTTATTT
>MU795629.1:0-14842 GCA_027886305.1 Lentinula aff. lateritia
GTTGTTAATAACTTCACTACTGTCCCACTCGTCCTTCCGCACTTAGACACTCTGTGACCTCTGGCACGGTTACACGGTGTACATGATCTTAACACCTGGTGAGACAGGGGTTCAGCTCTCTGCCTCACCAGGTCAGTTTACTTTTTCCCTTTTTCTCTTCCCTTACTCAATAGATCTAGCAGATAGATCCTCTGTCATCTTGATACCTTTTTTTTCTGCACCCACCTTGACAATTTGCCAATTTGCCCACCTTTTTTTGCTCCAGTTTCCCCCCCTCTCTCTCTCAATTTCACCTGGTGTAAGATAGGTCAATGTTTACTACTTGCCTTTCTAGATATGTTTTTTCCAACTCATTTACTTCATGTATTACATGTTACCACTTTTGATGGTGTAAGATAGGTGGATGTTCACTATTTGCCTTTCAAGACATGGTCTTTCTACCTCATTTACTTCATGTGATGCCATTTTTGATGCATTGAATACACTCGGGGCCCCTGCGTGGGCTGCTTACTGCCTAAATGGAGAATTTTCAAATGAGACGATGTGATTAGAGTGCTTCCAGGATATTTGATACATAGGATACTAGCTACATACTGTGCTAGAATCCAACTTGATTCTCTCCCACTTTTATTGCCTCCATCAGACTCTACATCACTGTTATCCAGGTGGTAGGTTGGTGCTTGAGAGTGTCACCATTGTAGATACCATGCCTGCTCAACACTTGTAATTTGACTAAGGATCCTTGGATATTGTGTAAACCTCCTTGCTAAATTTGTCCTCTTGCTTAACCTACCAAGGCAGCTTTGGAAGAATACATTGAGTACCTCATCTCATACAACCAATGTTGACAATGTATAGTAATGTTCATCAACAATGTATAGCAATGTTCATCTCTACATTGAGTTACCTGGAGGATATAGAGGGTGTTTCATTTCCTCGAAGGCCCTTGAACAATGTGAATCATTTAGATGCAAGGATTGAAACATTGTTTCGTGGTGAAAGGCATATACATGGCAGAGACATTGAATAGTGCCTTTTCAAGACTCTTGACTGAATGGTTTTCCTCAGAGGTGATCTGAATGCCCAGACTTTTATTTGAGCAATTGTAGACACCGAGTCTTTACAGGTCCAGATGGGAAAGAATACAAGTGGGTTTTGGGCTTCTATACTCCCGAGGTGAGCAAATCAAGTGGTTTTTGGATCAATATCTCAAATCATGATCCACAGCTCATCCTCAACGACGGGTCCAACACCCCGGTAGCGCGATTCCACCGTCGGAAGTTCATCTTGTGGAACACACCTCCTGGATATCTGGAGATCCTTCCTTGTGGTGTTGATATGATCGATACTATTCTTATCACGTTCATCTATATCGAGAAGTTGAGGAAGGATAAAGAGAGGTCGGTCTCGAAGACGAATAGAGCATTTTGAGATTTGATGGGGGATGTATGATGTGTGACTGGAGGAGCGGTGGAGGGAGGTATTATCCTGTATCACTTGTCCTCAGCGCCCAAAATGCGAAACCGACATTGAAGCCTTCTCCGTATCCCTTCCGGTCATACTCTTTACAATACCGGACTCTCAGCGACATATATCCCTCAAAAATCTCCATCAGTCTCCCGTCCGTATCTCTCTTCACCCAAACACGGCTCAGATTGAAGTCTCCTGAGGATTCCAGCACCCCATTTTCTCCAGCCCCTGCAGCCGCCACGCCCGTCTTCCCGCTCACACCTGGTATCTTCCCTGCGCGTGATACGTCCGAGTTGTACCGTGTCACGAAACATTCTTTCTCGTGCTCCCTATAAAACACCTGGTTTACATGCGAAATTCGCGTCAACTCGATGTCATATGGTCTTTCGGAGATTGGGTCGCAGAGGGCAGGGGTGAGAGCTGAGCCGTATTTACGGCCATAGGGTATAGTCGGGAGGGACACATGGGCTGTGAGTTCCTGTACGTGGTCATTTGACCTGAGAGCTTTATAAAGGTCTTCGTATTGTGGCTCCATAGAGCCCTCGGGTCTATAGATCTGGCATAGGTCTTGGTGGTCCATGGCGTAAAGGTCGAATTGGCCGCTGTAAGAACAGCTAGCCACCGTTAACGGTGTGACGCTCTTTCGTCTGGAGATCCGCTTTATTCAAGAGATGAGAATGAGATATTAAAACGGAGTGATGAGGCTTACCTTGGACTTGGGCTTACGTTGTGTCCTCACGGGTACATGTGTCAAGGTGGAAATGAGCGTATTCTCGTCAGACTAAATGTAACAAAAACGTTATCAGACTTGAGTTCGGCATGAGCGCGATGATACACACCTCATCCTTCGAATCCTCGGATTTTCGAGCGCGTTTCAAGGACGGTCTTTCGGCCGCCACCGACGTACTATCTTCGTCCTCCCTTCCTGAAACACGACCGCGTTTAATAGTTCTAGCCGGTGGTACGACGATTACAAGTCCTTTGGTTGTGTACGGAGTCGATACATTATTTCTGTGGCTGTTGGTAGGAGGTTTCACCTCGGCGATAGTGTTGAGGCTAGGTATCTTGATAACATGCCTCATTCGACATCTTACTCCCTTCTCCAGCTCCCTTGGCCCTAGGAATCTAATAATCTTCTTTATCGTTACCCTGGATTTCGTAGCATCCATATCCTACCCCGGTTTCACTGATTAGTAGACATAGGGCAATGATGCATTGATGCTGCATGCGTAGGAAACACACCGGTACAGGTACGGCCATGGTCGTTGTAGAGCTTCGCGATTCTGAGTTTTCGATAGCACAACGAGCTTCAGATGATGGTAGAAGGAAATTAACAATGCCTTTTTGTTGTTTGAGTAATCATGACTCGCATGCGCTCCCGGATGGTCAAAGCGAAATGAAGTGGCGCCACACATTACGTGTCGGCATCTATTGTAGCTTAGACGCTCACTTATAACCGTATACTCCTTGCTTATTCGTAGAGCTAATCTGCATTGAGGTCCGACATGGCTCAAAGCGCGCGCCACTTACAAAAGTGTACGGGAACGCATCAAATTATACAGCTACCTGAAGTCCTACTGAGAGCACATCGATATCAGGTCGAATCAGACAATGCACCCACGGCTACAGGACCATGTTTTTGTTTTTGATTCAAAAGCAGCTCTCTTCGTTGAGAATATCCCCACTTCGTTCCCAAGTCTCTCGCTCATATACTATTGAATATGCAGAATCAAACTCCGTTGACCAATCCGGATGCTCCTGGAGGACCGACTGGAACCAATCCCAATCGCCATTTGTTTGGATTGAATCCGGATTCCGAAGGGGTATTTCATGAGCTTTGGTATGTGAAAACCATCTGGGAGATGATTTTCGAAATGCATTGACCATGAATCTATTTCTGAATGCAGACTTTGATGGTGACTATGAGCAGAGGTTTCCTTCGGATGCAATGTATGAGGAATTGGGACCAAATGCACGAGTCTGGAAAACATACCTAGCGGAGACTAGTTCGCTCGATGAAAATATGATTAAAGAACCTCAAGATAGGTTAGATTCAATACTAGTTTTTGTATAGGAATTGCGCATGAAATTCTCTCTGAACTTACCTGTCTGTATGCAAGCCGGTCTTTTCTCCGCTGTTGTGTCAACGCTTCTGGTTCAAGCAATGCAAAACCTCCAGGTAAACTATACCCAAGTGACTGCATCATTGGTATTCGAACTTGTTCAAATTCAACATGCAGTGGCAGTCGGCACTTCCGTAACAGCAGTTCCTACGTCCCTATTGAGTCCAACAACAAAGGCCAAGCCAGATGATCTCAATGTTTGGACCAATGGCCTATGGGGAATTAGCCTGTCACTCGGCCTCTCGGTGGCTCTCGCTACAGTCCTGGTGAAACAGTGGCTTCACCGCTATCTTGCGGTGCATTCTGGAACCCCAAGGGACAGGACATACACGCCAGTTCCGCCATACACGATTCGAGAAATGGCAAGTACTTAACATCATTGGGGTGTTACCTGTGATCATGCACATGTCCCTTGCCTTCTTCCTTGTGGGTCTTGTCCTCTTCCTGGCTCCATTACAGAGAGTTCTTTCATGTGTTATAGGTGTCATCACAGGCATTCTCTACGCTCTATACCTGACCACAAACACCCTACTATCAACAATGCCCATACCAAACACCAGTTTCTGACTTGATCCTGGCAAGGCTCGATCACACTCAAATCCTCATTGAGAGATCTGGAAAAAGAAGCAGTAAAGCAAGCTTTTCACAGTTTGTCACTTGGGGTACTTCATCATCTGCATAAAGTGTCCAGCAATTTGTCTGTCCACAACATTATCATTCAAGCTTTTGGTGGACTTTTGGTTGATTTTAAACATGGCAATATTCAAAAATTATTTTCCACCAGTGGAATTGCAGATTTTGAACAATGGAGAATGAGTCTTGATCAAACATTGTTCCAGAGCTTCATATCCCAGGAGAATAGCATACCTAAACTTCAACTTGGCCTCGAGCCAAGGTTAGAAAGATTTTGTAGAGCATTCCTGGTGCTCCAGATCCCTGTTTTTATGCCACAGTCCATTGATCTTTACAGTGGCTACTCATGAAGAGTCTATTAGACTACACATCATTTCACATTACAAAACAGCACTTGAAATGTATCTGAGGAAAAGGCCTGTCTCTGGCCATTACCCTCTTCAACCTTCAATTAAACATATATTGAGGTCCTTGCCCAAGCAGCCAAGCCAACTCAAAGTTGTTGCTTACAATCCAGAGATGAATAAACTAAACAGTCTTGCTTTTGAAATTCTTGCACTAGCAATAATGCAGGGTAGTGAGACTGCTCTTCAACTTGTTGTAATTTTTGATTGCTTGGATCAGCAGTCACTGTGGAATCATGATGCTAGTACAGAGCAAGGAGGAGATAATAAGTATTCAGTAATTCTCTGCCTTCTAGCTAGTCTTGCTACGAATTACTCAAGTGCTAAATTGGACACATTTACAAGAGAACTTTGCATAGACTACTTGTACAAACCATCAAATTTGCATTATGCAATGGTGTCTCTTATCTTTACCACCAAATTGCATTCATTTCAACTCGATAGTAAATCATTCTTAGAGCTTATGAAACTATGTCCTAGCAAAGTAGTTTGGAATCAATGCCAGAATTGGCTACAAGCTGTGCTGGATTGGGTCCAACAAGGGTGTCAAGAGCAGGATTTTATAGATCAGCAACTTGGTGAAAAGAAAATGCAAGTCTACATTACCAATCACTTGGCGTATCTCAGGAAACAAGATGATCAGCAACAGATATATACTCCAAGAGTTGAAGGCTTCATAGATGATAGATTTTGGACAAAGGTGACTGAAAATTTCAACTTCAATTTTTTTCCTATTCTTACACAAGTTTCATCACAGTAGGTAAAGTGATTGAGTTTATTGGTGAATATCATCAGACACAAGTAGAGCATTGATCTGTACTGCCTTACACTTATAAGTTAGTGTAGAACATGTTTAGTGCAAGAGATGTTGAGATTTTTTAATGCACAATACAATCACTGTTGAGCAGGACAGGGGTTACACAGTGGTGACACTCTGTGGTACCAACCTGGATAGTAGAGTTTGTAGTTATAGAGAGGCAACAAAGGTAAGAGAGAAGCGAGTTGGATTCCAGTACAGGATACAGCCTGTTTATATACATAAATGTATGACAGTATTACATAAGGAAGTACTGAGGAATCCGCATATAGTAAATGACTACATATGACTACATATGACATAGTATAACACATGATCATATTAGTGGCGTGTGAACTGCATAGCCGCGTTCAACAATCACTTATCAAATTGATAATGGGTTTGGATTTCATCAACTGTGATACTTACATATTCAAATATGCTAATTGTAGGGTGTACCTTTCAATCATATATTTCTATTCATTAGCAAGATATGTGGTACGTAGAGGCGCCAGCTTGAACTCCCAGTGCCCCCAAGACAGACCCCACATAAGTTTTTGCAAAACATGGATTTTCAGCTAATTGTCTGGGAGCAGTTGGGGAGCTTTCCAGCTGCTGAAACACGCAGTGCAGCTATATTTAGGTCTTTCCGGGTGCCTCAGCAGTTGGAGAGACTTAGGTGTTTCCAGGTTTTAGTCCAAGTACATTTGTACAGAACCCCTCCAGCGGCCTAAAAGTTTCCTTTACATCTGCAAAACCTGTAATTTGGTCTAAATAGCCGAAATCAGCTCAGAGCACTTCCCAGCAGCAAAAATAACCAGAACAGGTCTTGATTTTTGCTTTGGATGCTTTCATTGCTGGAGAATGCTTTCCAGCCAATATCCTTGCTCTGGTAAGTATACAGGTTTACAAGGAAAAAACAGGCTTCACTGACATCACAGGGGTAAAAGAAATGATGTACTATGGGCAACTGTTATTTGAAGTTGATATAGCCTCCTAGGAGAGCTTCATGATTACATTAATTTTTAATTTGACATTCTGATTGCATGCACAGTCAATAACATCTATACTTGTAGTACTACTACTACTACTCCACCATGTTGTCTTGGCTAAATACTGATTGTTGAAACATCATTTCCTTGTATGTAATTCAAGTAGCATTCAAGTGCTTGGAAATAAGAAGGTGAGCTCTTGTCACAGAATCAAGGTAGTAGATGCTTACTCCACGCAATTTCATTTTGTTCGTCTTGTCGTTCCGAACATCATTATTGAAACCACTGCCACGGGAATTCTGCGGATGAGAGTGCAGAAAGGAAAGTACCTGCAGAATAAACACACCTTCGCAATTCATCCACATTATCCTTTGTGATTTTAGACTTCTTATAGCCAAGCAAAGCTGAATGAAGTTCCATTGTCATACCTGCCCTAGCTCTTGTCAAATATTCTGGTAGGATAGGGACAATTTGCATAAGGACTGAAGTATTTTCATCAATTGTAATTGCTAGTTGTTCATCTCCTTCATATGCCACACAAACAAAAGTGACCATGGGTAGACCCATTCCTGGTTTACCTTCAAAAACACTTTCCTCCATTTTCCGAATTCTATCTGGGACCCGGTTTTTGTTCATAACAACCAGACATCCAACATCAAGACCAAGTTCATGATTAGGATTTGTGGGATTTTTGAAAAGTGCCATGAGGTCTGCAGGAGACATAGTTACAGGGACAATCATCAAGGAGGTTTCTGCCGCAGATGGGTTCGTGGTGAGGTCAAGCATATAGACTGCTGACATTATGAGCATGTGGATGAACCTGTCAATAGCACAGGCATGCTCGACCATGCGCAATGCAAATGCGCTTTTTGTACGTGGAGTCTCTCGGCAAGTCTTTTTGTGGTCATGCCAGTGAGCCTTTTGGCATTCTCGTGAGCAGTATCGGACCGCAAGCTATATAGATCAATCATATATATATATCAATATCAAAGGTTCATCATTCAAAAAAACGCACTGTTTGACACCGGGCACACTGCCTGAGATCGGCCCTTCTTGTCTCACTTTTGCAAGAAGGGTTTGAGAGGGTTTGAGCAACGAATAGATAAGTTTCCCAAGATATCCTTGCGGTCTTTTGCCGAGTCTCGGATGTCTTTGCGGATTAGTTTCGATATCTCTGGATTACGGAATGTAATCAGATCATGCCCTTGGATATGTTCGACATGGATGTTGACTTCTTCCCTGCGGGGTGCATCTGTGTCTGAGTTCATGGTGGTTGCGAAGTGGGGGCGATTGAAGGGAATACACATATATATACTTTTAGCTTTGTTTTACATTGGTTGTACATGTGATGTAGGAAAAGAGTTGATGATTGTAAGTACTGCCGCACCTATTTGTATAGCCTTATTGATTTCGAAGGCGGCATCATGGAGTGAAATTTCTAGTTAGACTTTGCTAGGGCGTAAACGTACTAAAACCAGGAAGACTCGCGATCGCAGGGAGAAGAGATAGTTTGATGCGCTCTTAATGCGCTGATCCGATCAATCGGAGTGAGTCTTACAGGCTATACATAAAAGACAGCGCGAAAAAGCAGCAATATCTCAACCGCTGGTCGGCATTTCCCTCGCCTACCCAAAAAATCACCAGGAATCTTCAAGGTGTGTGTCGTTCTAGAGCGTCACAGTTTCACTCTTGATTCAAACATGGAATCAGGCAGTCACCGATACGACGCGATGCATATTCCATATTGCCGCATGATCAACCTCAGTCTCGCATACATTCTTATTGCCATCGTCTTCGTCTCTGCTGTTCCTATTTCCAGTCCTCAGTCAAGTTCAGTAAGTCATACATGTTTCAGTCTTCTTTTTTTTCCCTTTCTTTACATATTATAGGCAAGTCATCACCAACGACATAATAAATACATCCAATCTCGCGCCGATGACTTCCATCATCCTGAAACACCAGCCGTCGCCTCCTCCTCCTCCTCCGGTGGAACAGTAGAAAGTATTCCCGGTTTGACGGGATCCACCAGTACCACCAGCCCGATGGACTCGACTACTCTGTTCATTGTTCAATACCCAAATGACGCCCCTCCACCCGAAGTGAGAAATCCAAACTTTCAGCCAAGTGTCAACAAAGGAACCCGAGGTTTGGTGCTCGGGGCGGCACAGAAACTGAAGATTGATATGAAATTTGAGGGCGACGTCAAGGATACCTTCAAGTTCCATGGGTTCGCCTCGAAACCGTCGCCAGGTGGATACGGGTTCAAGGTTCACCTTTTGAAGAAAGCAGGGGGTGGTAGCGGCAGTCGGGATGAATGGGTGGAATTTTCAGGGACATTAAAGATAAGGCTCAACCCGGAATCGAAGCCTGTATATCATGGAGACGTGGTTGATTCGACAGGAAAACGGATTTTCTCATTGGATCCACGAGCCGCTGTCTCTCTGGGAATGACCGTCACAAAGCCTGAAATAGTTGTCAAGTTCGAAAAGGAGATCCCTTCGCTCAACGTGAAAATTAGTTATCAGAGGAACGTCAACCGAGGAAGCTTAGCTTTGGTGAAGGAAGCGATCAAAGCATTGGGGCTTGATATCGAGGCTCTTGATTCTAACACCCAATTCTCGGGTTACGTCTCGAAAATGCGGTCGAAAGAAGACAGGTTCAAATTCAAACTTTTCGATAAGAGAGGGAATGATGGTCAGGGTGTATGGATACCCTGTACGGGGATTTTACGGATGTTAGTTAACGAGACGAAAGAGTTGATATTTTACGGAAAAGTGATTGATTTGAAAGGAGAACCAATTGTTACGTTGAATAACAAGGGAAAAGTCGTTCCAAAAGTGTGTTTGGCCTTATTCTTTCCTCTTGTTTATATGGGAATCATACTGATCGCATCGTTGTTTTGTTCTTCTCCCCAGAAACTCCCTGGCCCATCGAATGATGATGAACCAGGAGTGAGGGTTGAAGAAAAAAATGAAGGACAGAAACGAAAGGCAGGAAAACAGGTTAAATGGGCAGATCCTGAATCTGTGGACATCCCAGACAATCAAGTTTCTCGGTCTCCATAGGAGAAACTCTACTGATACTGGTTTTTGAGAAAATGACAAATTGTTTTGACTTATGGTGTACGTTGTACTACTTATAGTAAGTCGCTTTCTAGTCCCTAAGATCCAACAGCTTTCTGAGGGGTCTCGTGTGTTCAAAATGTAAAAATGAAGAATACTACTGGGGTCTACCCAACTTGTAGGAAATAGGTCAATCGCATGATAACAAACATAAAATGTAGATGTACCGTGTAGAATATTCTTATTTCGTCCTGGATATCATAGCTGTTCCTGTGTCCCTCCCTTTCCGATATTTTCAGTTACCTTTCGCCCTCATCCTTCCCAACATCATTTCCAAAGCATCCACAGGGAGTAATTTACTTATATCTCAATTGATATATCTGGTTCGGGATACTTATGTGTATGACATGGTTCAAAGATGATTCAAAAAAGCATTGAAAAGACAACATCAGGCTCTTTATAAGATGGAGAAAAACTCAACACAAGCATAGTAGTACATGTACAGTTTTCTATACCATCAGTTCACCAGACTGATGTTCATGGGAAGTTGTGGATGATTGGCCTCTCCAATAATGGGGGCTGTTATGGTGTTCATCTGCCAGAGGATTTCGGAATCTTTGGACGCAGGGGAGAAGCGGAATTTTTCCACCAAGATGGATATGACAACTTCTGTCCACAATATAAGTAGCTTTGACCACGATACTTCAATTCGAGGGAACTCACTCATTTCCAACTGTGAGAATTTGAAGCCACTATCAATAGTAACTATTAAGTTTCCTATATGTCTAGGACTGAGGGTACGTACATGCAGGAGCGTCCACCACCAAGAAAGGTCATTCTAAATATCCGAAGCAGCAGAACTTATAAGACAGTACTTCATTTATGTGAGGTCGAACTCACAAATGGGAATATACTCCTGGAATGTGTGCCTCAACGAGGGCCTTCGGTAGTGGAGAAAGCCATCTTTCTGGCTTCCACTCATTGGCATCTAGAACACATCAGTTTCAACCCGTATCTCATTAAGAGACCCTTACCTTCACCCCATAAATCCGGGTTCCTGTTTGAGTTGTAAATGGACACGATGACTCTGGTGCCATTTAGAGCAGCCACCTCGTGTATCTCAGTACCATCTAATCCAATAATAGGTTTGAGAAGAGGTATCATTGTATCTCGGCGTGCGCTATCGCAAATTAGACATGTGTTCTCGAAATGAGTCAGATGAAGTCCTCGTACCTTCGAGTAACAGTGGTGACGGGGGTGTATCTTGTCAATGATATCATGCGAGAGTCCAAAAACTGAACACGTTCTCAAGCATGAAGACTCACAGACGAAGCGTCTCTCGACAGACCGCATCAAGGTATGGCAAAGTGGACAAGTCCTCATAGGAAAAATCGTGTCCATCTTTCAGATGTTTGGCCTCAATAATCTCTTGACGGAGCTTTTCTTGTGCCTCAGGGTATTGAGAAAGAAGGTGAAGAATCCGAGCCATAGCGCTCTATATTAAGAAGAAGAATCAATACATGCGGTAGAAGTTAGTAGTAGTACTTGATCAGGTTCACCGAAGTTGTGTCCATGGCGGCAAAGATTAAGGTACTAGAAACACTCAGTCCGATTTTGGTTTGTAGATAACCAATGTTTTTTAAGTTCTTACTTCATCTGTTGAAGGTGGACCACAATCAGACACAGATAATGGAGTAAGTATATAAGGTGAATATCAGGTACCTGAGCAATAACTTCAACATCTTCCAAGCGATCTTCTTCGGAAGCTTTCATGTTTTCCTTCACTAGAAAGGTTTGAATCCCAAAATTCAGTGGAAATATCAGGTATGACCAGAATTGCAGTGATCTCACTGAGAACACTGATTAGATCATTTCCTCGTCCAATCTGCAACGCCACCGCCTCATCACCAGCTTCAAATGCATGTAACTTGATCTTGTATATTTCTTCTGCAACACCGTACATATAGTCAATCATGTCTTGTATGTGATGTAGGTCCTTCCAAGGCAACATTTTGATGATACGGCGACGAAAACCTGCAGTACCAATCCAAGATACATAAGGAAGAATGTTGAATTGCCAGAACTGTATACGAATCAGGGTAGGACTGGAGTGCCCCCGAAGATATGAGAGAAATAGAGAGAATGTTCCAACATTTTGACCTACAATAGCTCCTTGCTAATTTGACTATATGGATGGGCAGAATCTTCATCAGTCAAGGGATCGAATGAATAGCCTAAGCCTGCTTGTCCTATTAATTCCAAGGCAGTACGACCCATCCAGGCAAGAATTTCAACCTACGAACATACGAGAATTCAACAATTTTGATCCCTTGAATCTGGATAGCACGCATACCTCTTGGGTAGAAGGTCCAGCTTGTAATCGGTTCTTCAGCGCACTTTCCAACTGAGTATTCGAGGTGTCATGCAATAAATTGATCATATGCAACATAGATGAATTACCGTGTGGGCAACCTCGAAGAACACCGGGACTATTTGAAAAGTGTCTCATTTTTACTTGAAATGAAAGAAGCGGACATCCATACTCATTTCTCGTATGTGAGCAGCGGAGAAGGCAGGGTTGAGAATCTTCCTCTGTTTGTGATGTCGGTGACCTTTGTTTCATCAAATTCAGAGAAACTCCTACTCCTGAATATCCAATGGCAATGACATACCTAATGTACTAAAGAGCCCTTCTCCAAAGATCAGAAGATTCCCTCTGCATTTTCGAAATCAATTAGTTTGAGAATCAACTCAACGATTGCAAGAACGGACTTGATAAATCCGTCCTCCTCTTCAAATACATTCTGATCCTTCATATGAGAGTCAAATCAATCAAATTAAAACTGGGCATGGAGTTTGAAATGCTCGTACTTTGACCAGCACAGTTTGCATCGCTTTGGGATCAAAAGTGTATAGGGTATTTGTCTGAAAAGATGCCTGAGTTGGGTCTTACCTCAAGTTGTAGACGATTCCTTACACCGCAAGGTCCGTGAAGGCGGGTCATGCTACCATCTATTCACGAATCAGAGCGTAATCATAATCCTGTATAATGAAACCAACTTACATTTCTTCGCAAGGAACTCGTGAAATCCCCAGGCATTAGGATTGAAGACTTGCTCATAGTTACCTCCGGAAAAGGGCTTAGTAGTGGAGCAAAGCATTTTCTCGTGCAAGCGTCTGTTCCCGTACCTTTGAACCATGAAGGGGAGGGTGGACCAGAGATGTTGTCCAATACCCTGGATTTCCTGTGCAAGAAACACCAAAATGTGATTAAGACCAAGGCAGCAAGTGCAAGTTGAATATTGAAGGAATTCATGAGGATACAGAAGAGGAACAGAGAAAAGTGGAGAATTCCAGTTTTCTCTGGATTTTTGCTTGCTTTTTGAACGAGTATCAGAGATTCAAGGGGATCCCTTACCTCATAGAAGGATTACACACTTGAGAAAAGGACGTGGATGGATTGAATGTAGAATGAGATTGCGTATTTTGGGCGAATGTCGTGGATCGAAAACCCAATAACAAATGTCATGTTCTCTCAGCGGGTCCGGATCTGTGACTTCCTTCCTTCTTTCTGACTGGATAATCCCTGTTTATCGCCATTCAACTTTGAGTATGAGTAAGATTCGAATTAACTCGACGAGTTAGTAGTCGCACATTCTCATACAAGGATTAGTAACATCTCCCTAGTAAGCGGTCTGAGCCACCCGACCCGAGCAGCAATAGACCAAATCAGTGAGTAGTCATTATAGTGAAAAGCAGCATTGATAGCAAAAGCCGCAAAATAATGGAGGAACTGACCTGTCACTACCCGCTTGTAAGTGGTCGTCTTGGTTTGTTAAGAGGGCGTTAACTACGTGGATGATACTCAGAACAGGTTTTCATTTGAACTTCAAGGATTTTGACAACGAGAAGAACGAATTGGCTGTTCATAGAAGGGCGATCGAGTCGGAAAGAGAACCATATTTATAATGAATAATAAAGGGAACGCTCCAAAGGTGTGTACCGTTTGGATCGAAAAGGGAAAAGGATCAAGAAAGCAAAGAAGAAAGGAAGGTTACATAGGCAGATCCCGTGTCTGAGAAGCCTTAGTCAAGTACTTTTGTTACGGTATAGAAGTAGAGCAAGGGAAAGAGCAGGGAATTGAACGTTGATGGTGGACACAGATGATTCATCGAAGATCATATGAGGTATTTCAATATCCAGAATGGGAGATTGAAAGAGAGGAGCTATGTGGGAGTCGGACGAGAGCAATTAGGGAAACGGATAGGGTCTTCTGAGGATCTCGTCCATTCGTGTCTGAATCTGTCTGCCTTTGTTACTGCTGCATTATGTGTGTTCCCCCTTCGAATTCGCGACTTCCCCCCTCACGCACTCGCTGACTTGTAAGTATCATATCGAGCAACATATAAATGCTGAGCGCTGAGCTTTTATGTTCACATTCGTGTACATGATGAATAGACCACGTACAAGGAATTCAAACGATCCACGACAAGCATTGAACGTGCATTTACACACCACTATGTCATGGAATCATCGCAGTATATAGTCCATCACCTCAGCCATTATTAGCGTTACCCGAGACCGAACATCCATAGATGGCGCGAGGAAGGGATGGTAGAGGTGAGGAGGGCCCGAAGGAACGGGGAACGAGGAATGCAGCCGTTTCTCGAAACGGTTCCGGTAACGAGAGGAGATCAAGGAAATGGAGGTCGCTTTCATTTTGTCGCCTGGTGGTTTTATTTGGGTACGCTGTATGGAAAATCTTGAAACGTAAAGCTTGAGCTTGAACGGTGGAGAGCATTTTGGTGGAAGACGTCCAGAGGGTTCCAGACAGAGCGGTGAACAAACCAGCGCAAACTAGAAGGGCTAAGCAACGCGTCTAAAGGCCGACTGCTTCTCAAGATGAAGGTCTTGGAAAAAGTCGTCCGAGCTGGATTGTGATTCTTTCCGTAGTTTTTCGCGAGTTTCTTTTCGTGCCAGAGTTTCAACAGATCCGGTGAAGCTTAGGAGAAAAGGATCTAAGGAAGTGGACAACGGGGAAGCGAGCTTTGGAGCGTTACACATTGACAGTCGAGACCGGAACATTTGTAACCAAACCAGTTTTTCGGAATCGTCACAGGAAGCATCGTCCTTAGACCATCAGGAAGCTGAAAATGTGGAAGTTACGCGAAATTTCGGACGAATAGAGGCGTTGCGAACGAGAAGATGAACTTGAAAAAACTAGAAATAGAGCAACTACGTACCGAGATTGTCGCCTAACCTGTGTCTCTATGGTGTTCAATGTGCACAAAAAATAAAATCGGACTCAATATGGAGTCGGACTTACATGTAACCAGTCGTACATTGACAAAAAGTCGGAGAA
>MU795630.1:0-14818 GCA_027886305.1 Lentinula aff. lateritia
ATGTGCCTACTTACTAGTACTTACAACTACGATACTAATATAACTCTGTCATTATCTTGGGACCAGTCTGTCCACGCTCTGATCAGTTGCTCCACTCCACCGCCTGCTCAGTTGCTCTGCTCTGCTGCTTGCCCCGTTGCTCCGCTTAGTCACTCCATCTCTGACGCTTTGTGACAGGAAGCATTCAGCGCATTATTATAGGCAAACTCGGCGATCGGTAATAAGTGAGACCAGTCATCTTGTTGATAGGAGCAGTAAATCCTGATGTATTGTTCAAGAGTCTGGTTGACATGCTCGGTCTGCCCATCGGCTTCCGGATGGTATTCAGAGGTATAGTGAAGTTCCATGGAAAGTGCTTTGCTGAGAGCCTGGAAAAACGCCAAAACAAATTCAGAACCACAATCAGAAATAACATGATTATCAACATCCCGGTCTTTTCCGGCAACTCAGAGGTCCTCCTGAAGTTTCTGGGAACGCTCCAAGAGGCTCTGGGAAAGGAAGGTCAAACTAGGGGGAAGGGATAAAGGGACAAGGCACAACTTACTCGACCAGGAGGTCCCGGTAACTCCCTCTCCAACACCAAGAAGTCATCAAGGACACGGCAATACTCCAGTTCATGTTGAAGTGCCTCCCGGCTGAAACTCCGCAGTTGTTTCACTTCCTGCTGGCAAGCCTCGAGAGCATGGGAGGTGTCCCAAAGAGCAGTCATCAGAGAAGAATTCTCCCGCTGCGAATCAGCAAGTTGGGACTCTAACAACCGAACTCGGGCAGACAAACACTGATTCTCAACACAGTGAGGAAAAGAAATGAGAACACAGGGGACCAGAGTTGAGCAAGGAATAAAAGGCATGTTGGAAGAAAGGAGGTCTGACATGGTGCCCTTTATAGGCAATTGAGTCACAGGAAGAAAAGGAACCTGCTGGGAATGCACCTCAACAACGGCAGCCAGCTGAACCAAACCACTAGGACCCTGCACCAGCTCACCCCTGATGACAGGCAATTCGGTTGGGGAGGGGGAGGCATGGGGGAGAGATCAGAAGGTACCTCCATAACAGGAGACTTGCGGCGGGAGCGCTTTCTGGGAGCATCCGACCAAGTCTTTTTGCAAGAAGGACCCGCCACTGGCAAGGGGGAAGGGTTACGTCTGCGCTTGGCTGCAAGGATAGCCTCCTCCTGCTGCAAAGCCCTCTGCAGTTCCTTGTGGTTGGCATTGACTGCATCTTGCTCATCAAGCATATTCAACTCAAGAAGGGTAGTAGTCGAGGAAGTACACTCATTGAGGTTGGCATTGTATTGACGCCAGGTACCCAGAGGGATGCCCCTTGTAGCATGATGCATGGGAGTCCCGTGAAGCTCCAAAAATCTGCGACTATATGCAAGGTCTTGACTGCAATGATGGGCAAAATACCGGTATCAAAGGATCTTGCTTAGACTACAGATCTTTTTGGCAGAACAATTTGTGCAGCACAGAGAGTCCGGCAAAACCTTGCAACCATTCAGGGACTTAGTACAATTGGTACAGGGGGAGGCCACCGCGGCAAGGAGTGGCCACAATGGGTCACCCTGGCAGTAAGCAGCAAGTGGCTTCCCAGTATTAAAAACCTTTTCAAACAGCAGAAGCTGCGGACGAGACAGCGCCTCAATAGTAAAAGCGAGCTAGTCCTGCTCAACCTCCCCATTGGACTCAGGAGCTGGGGAAGCAATGGCAGGTAAAGATGGGGAAGAGGCGTGAGTACTGGTGAAACGAGAAGGAGGAGGAGACATTGTGGTGGAGCATTGAATCCTTAAAATGAAATGGAAGGGACTCAGGCGAGCATAGAAGGAAAAGGACGTACCTACAGGACTTCAACAAGAAAATTTTGGGAAGCATGTGCCTATCAGGTGATCTCCCACGGTACATGTCTTTTCGAGGGCACCAAGGACTAAAAGGGGGGGGGTAATGTAAGACCTGGGTCGGAGTTGGTCTTAGGGATAGATTTGGTATAAGTATGTAAACGGGTGGGCTAAAGGTAACCAGAAGCTAGGGAGCGTCGGAATGTTGCGTAGTATGAGTTGTAGTAGATAGTAGTTGATGTGAGTTCCGAACGTGAGAGCTCCCGACGGAGTGTAAGCCCGGGAAGGAGGTCCTGGGAAGTGGAGGTAGCAGCTGGCGTCCTCAAGTGTGGGAGGTAGTAACAGAGAAGCGGCACATAGTTTGATGTAGGGGATAGCTTTGATGTTACCTAGGTCAAGGCCCCAGAGCTTGTAGAGCACTTGGGGAGGTTTGGGGGAGGTTGGCTCACCAAAACGATGGACGTTGGGGAGCTCGAAGACTCACTCGGGTTGCTTAGACGTGAAGTAAAAGCATGTATTGGATTGTAGAGACGAAAGACAAGAGTAGAGAAACAGAGAGTAAAGAGAATTCTGTATGGTTAGCAGGTACAAAGGGACAGGGACTGGACCTATGCAAAAGGGTGTGTGTTCAAAATATACCAAGCTGGCGATCTCTAGGATATAAGGGTGCTTATATAGACAAGATGAAAGGATCAGGAGAACATTGTGAAGTGGGCACTTAATGGGGATGATCTAGAATACATGAGGACGGGCTGATGGAGGCGTGGACAAGCTCCCGGGTCTGTCAGACGATAGGCGGCTGTGGAGGTATTGAGTTTCAGGTGGGGGTTTGAGGAGGTCTTAAGGTGGCATCGGGAGGTTCCCAAGAAAGAAGGGAGGTTCGGAGACATTACGAGGGAAGAAGAAGGGAGTTATGGCATCGTGGTTTAATGCCAGTGCATGACAAAGTAGTTTATGTTGTAGCATGCTAGGAGCAAGCTGGAGCTCAAAGGGAGCTATGGGAACCGTGACCAAGGACTGGAATGACCTAGTAGTAGTACTGAAGTGTGAGTGGTAACCCTTGGGGAGGTTCCTGAGAGGTCCAGGAAGGTCCCTAGGATGGTAATTGAAGTATGTTAATGGCCTTGATAGCTAGGATGTTGTGAGAGTTATGCATTGTAGGTCCTGGAAGCTGAGAAAGTCAACATAGAGCCTTAACAGCTTGTAAGAGGTGTAGGCTGTAGAAGTAGGAACTCCTAGATGGAAGTGGAAGCCCAGGAAAGAGGTCCCGGGACCAAGACCCCATTGGCAAGTGCAACAATCCAATGGCAAGATCTAATGAAAATACGGAGGGCGGGGGCAAAAAAGAAAATATTCAGTTTTATTCCTCCATGGTACGAGAATGGAAAGCGCCGTTGAAAAGGAAATCAACCGGCGACGTGGACAGATCACGCGCATCTCTGGGTCTGGACCAGTCGACGTTTCCGTAATGATCCCAAGACTTGACGGGATCAAATTGTCAGGCCCGGTAACCCGGACGTGTCTCTTTCATGAGGGAAGTGCAATTGAGAACGACGGAAAAGACCATGACGGTCACATCAAATAACGGAACATAACGAGATGTGACCTGATGCGTAATGACAGGTCCCCTTTAGGGACTGCACTGCATCACCCGACGGATCCACGCGCTCCGGACAACAAGCGGGCAATCGACGGCGGCGGGAGCAAAATGATTCATTGCCCAATGCTTCCGCCTCCTCCTCCTCCAAATGAATCATTTTGCTCCCGCCTCCTCCTCCCCCAGTCCGCAGGTAGCTGAACCGCAGAGTGTGTGTGAAAGAAATTATCACTCAATTGTCTGAAAAACACATGACGAAGAAATGATTTGAAGACGTGCAGCTCGAACTTGAAGTTGACAGTAGGGACTCACTAATTCGCTGTTTCCATTGCACTTCGGTATAAGCTTTTGAGGTTCTGAGGGACTCGGCTGACAGGGCAGTAGAGGAGCAAGAGCAAGAGTACGAGGAAATGAAATGACAATGTGCGAGGGGATGTCTGCTGTATAATAGTTAGCCGCATGTCACACTGAATATATGAATATCAGAAACGGGGAACTGTTATCTTGGCTGTATAACCATGAATCGTCTTCTCCGTTATTGTGAAATGGTCTTTCTATCTGCTGAGCCCTGACAATTTCGTCTCTTCATCGAAATCACCAAGCTTAAAAAAATACGAAGCTTTGTTGACTGGAAAAAAAGACAATGTCAATGAAGCGCTGATCATTAGCGCACCTTGAGTAATATAATTGGACATCTACTATTTATTGCTTGATTATGCCTTTCTCAGAATATGGTAGATACGGTGTGATATATTTCATCTTACATTATTTCTACAGAGGAAAATTGTGCATACACAAATTAACTGCTTTGAAAGACGTATTTAATCTTCACTATCAGTCAGTTCAATTGTTCCGAGGTGCTTCAGCATTGGACGCAAACGTTTGGGCTCGTCTCTCTCATTCAAGCTTGTACTAGCATGCTTGCGCTTTGTGGGGTTTTCCTGGTAATTCTGACCACTCCCTGTTGAAGATGTCATCAGTATTTCCTGTCAACGCATTTCGACAGATGATCAACTTACCAGATGCGTTGCCATGCTCAAGGATGTCAATTTCGACATGGATGACATGGGACGGAGGCGGACCTAAAATTAAGCTGCCCATTTAATCCAGAACATCTGAGAGCATGAACAACTCACCAAGACGTTTATTCAAACCACGAATCTGATCACTTTGTTGCAAAGCTACCGCGATCATTGCGGCAGGGACGTCAACTCTCCTGGAAGTTTCGGAGACAGAGCTAGCAAGGCCAGTAAGCTGGAGGAAGAATTCTGTAGTGAATGTAGTAGAAATGGCGTCGTTCGCTCTCATTCCTTGTAGCCGCAGCGAGTTTTTGTTGCGAACTATTGTGGAAAGCATAGATGGATAAGATTTTCCATTCGCGTCGATGGCAAATGTACTCTGAAGCCGAGGAACTAAGATCTCGGCTTCTTTCTCTTTGAAACGAAGATATTTCTAACCGACCATATATTAATCAGTTCATCCATATCAATAGATTGAATGAATAACACACGGAGCTTAACATTCGCATAATGACTGCTGGCCAGAGTTCAGCATGGAATCTCTTCAGTGCGTGTTTGTCAGGCCAACCGAAAGTGTTACAACAAAATTTGGTGATTTCCATGATGTCGGGTGTTCGGGGTGGCCATTTCGAGGCATTTGGCGCTCCTGAACTGTCCATGGAACGAGACCAGCTAGTGACAGGTTCCAGAAATGCAGTGAGGGTTGATAGATCTCTAAGCAATGGAAATCGGGATACACGGAGCACATTTGCCTTGTAAGGGCTACGATATCTCAGTTTGTGATGAGTGTTAAATTCAAGTTCTTCCACCATATCATTATTGAGCTGATTGAAGGCCTCTGCAAGCTGCTGAGGCATTGTAGAAAATGAGCTGTAGGCCTTGAGAAGATCGTCTCCGTATCCACATTTGGCAAGGCCCGCTGCTGTTTCGGAGCCGATTCCATTCACTCCATCGCTGTAGTCATTTTTCAGCAGTAGCGAGATTAAGATAAGACCAGCATGTGAAAATTCTAGATGTGATTCAATGGTTTCGGCGTTGTACATGAGGACTGTTTCGAAGTCCTTGAAATTCTGGGGCTTATGATCACTTGAATTTATGTGAACACTTTGACAGATACTATTATACATGGCACTCACAGGCGAAGGGGTCGGAAGATGCGAGGAGCTCCTAAAGGGAGGAGGTCACTATCCTTAGTAAAGACAGCGTCAACAAGGCCCCTTTTACACATCTCTGCTAGTTCAGCATCAGCTTCGCCAGGAGCCTGTGCGAGTTAGTGGCAGGATTAATATACCTTCCGTTATCAGTACTTACAGTGTATGCATAATAACCGAACGCCTCTATCAGAGCTCTAGCTTGTGTGTAATAGCCGGGTTCCCTGGTAATAACCTGGCGGCCTCGCTTGATTCGGGGGTGCTCTTTCCCATCATAAACAAAGATACCATGGACACCCGCTTGTGATAGATAACATAAGAACTTGAATAGCTGAGAAAGCGGAGAGGTGGTTGCATGCATTTGCTTGACCGCCATATCGGCAGCGCAGAAAGCATCAAGAAAGATGCTACGGCTCATATTGAATTGAAAGTTTACTTGTATAGTATGCCTGCGCTCACCTAATATCTATACCAATCAATGTAGTGTGCAAACAATAATGCTCCTTAATAAACCCATTTTCTACCATGAAATCTCTCAATTTGACAGTTACAGCAGCACCATCAACAAGCTGAAGATGAGTCAGTTCTAATGCTATTAAAGAGCAATGGTAAACCCACAGGCCAGAGATTTTTGACTCCCATAGCAAGTAAAAAATAAATAAATGGCTCCGTCGATAGTGGCAGAGAACAAGATAGAATTTCGCAATAGGGGTGCTAATAAACAGCACCAAATACGCTCACAAACGGTAGTAACTAAGTAAGAAAGTTCAGTAAGCAGTAGAGAAAGATATGTTAGGAGCATGAGCTTGAACAGACGGTGGATGCGGGTGAACTAACAGTTCAACACAGCATGTGGTTTTAGTGTATATATTGCATAAGGGAGGACAAAGAGTAACAAAGAGAAAGAACAGTAAAATACAGCGATGCGGTTGAACACACGTAAGGGCAGAATAGTCAATAGGGCCCGGGGATGCTACTCCGCTTGGTACGCGTTGCACAAAAAGCAAAATCTCGCTCGGTGTTAGAAGGTGGAAAAGAGTAACGGGAATTAATTCATTCCCATAGACAACCGGTGATAGGTATCTCATCAGAGCCAGGAAGGAATCCTCCAGAATCTGCGGGACCACAGAGAATCAAAGTTCGACAAGCTCACTGGAGATGTGATAGGCATAGCTTGAGGTGAGGCAAGGATAAGTGGTGCTAAAAGGCTCGGCATAGGCGCAGTAGTGGTGAAGGAATATGGGGAAGAGCCCACAAGCACCGAAGATGGACCTTTGTTCTCTTGAGGGTGGTGCGGATCAGGGTGGATGTAGTAGTGATGGAAGATGGGGGAGCGGCACAAACGCCGAAAACAGTCCTTTTGTCAAGTCCATGCCTCGGGCCTCCACTTTGCCGCTCGGTACTCCGAAGATCTGCCTTTTATTGTAATCTTTCTTTTATTGTTCTTTCTCGCTACACATACCCTTTCATTCTAGTCCCTCCTTATTGTCTTTTACTTTACCCTGCAGGACTACACGTATAACTCCTAGTAGTTAGTCTGGCGCTCCGCACCGCTGCGCCGCTCCGTAGATATAAATACTGCTTGTACGCTACTGTAGTTCCTCAGTTTAATTATCGACTTAGATTCCCTCCTTAACTCTGTGCTCCTCTAAGTCTTCAGGCTCACTGCCTTGAAGTACTCTCTACTCTACCTTAGGACTTATACGTTCTTTGGTTCGCTCCTCGTCACCGGCGATACCGCCGCTCCGACGTGGCTGCTACTTAGCTCCTCCCTCTTATACTCTTGACCTCCGGGGACTAACGGCGTAACGGCGGTGTTGTTAATAACTTCACTACTGTCCCATTCGTCTTCCGCACTTAGACACTCTGTGACCTCTGGCACGGTTACACGGGTTGCATGATCTTAACACCTTTGCACTCCTTGTGCGTGGGTTCAGCACCTTCCGTATTCCCACCGGATACAGCAGGAGGGCCAGAATAAGAAGCTGTAATGCGGATGGTGTCCGTTCCAATGCAAAGCTCGGCTTCGCGCGCGAGTTCATCTTTGGAAACTACAGTAATCTGGTCTGACAATTCAGTTTCACCCTTGAAGGAGTTGCCCAGTTGAGTGGTTGCCGAGAGGCGGGACCGAATGAAAGGCTTCAACAAAGCGCCGTCAGAAGAAAGCTCCCAGAAGCTCTGGAGCATCGAAGAACTTCACGGATGAAGCTCTTCGTGGGCACGGGGTTGATGGTACCAGGAAGCGAGCCGCGTTCGGTATGGGATTTTGTGGCAATAGAAACGGAGTTTGAGTTTGAACGGGCAGGGATTGAGTTTGACAGCTTCTCTTCGAAGCTGACGGGAGTTGTTGCGCGAACGATGGCCCAGGAAATGGTAAGGAAAACTGGAGGGATGTCCTGAGGATGCCGTATGCCCCATAGAAGATTTACTGCTTGATCTGATGGCATATCAGGCTGGGATAAAGCGATGGAAAAAGAGTCTACGCACCGACAAGGGGACCTGTTTTTTTCACGAGCTTGGGCGTCTCTAGGCAGCCCTGGCGTTGTTTGTGGGAATTGCTTGGACAGCTCCGAATCGCATGGTAGAGAAAGCGGACGTTGGTAAAGAAGTCGCAGAAGAAAATGGAGGGTTATAAAGCAGGTTTGGCAGAGTACAAAGATGGAACCAGAACGAGGAACAGCGCTAATAAGATTCCTAATTGGCCCAAGTGTGAGATATAGGAGGCCAGTGGGTGAGAGCGGAGCACATACACGGTTGATTAAGTTGGTGTAAGAGAATCCTGAGAAAGGCAGAAGGGGAAGATGCAAATAAGCTAGAATATACATTTGAGTAAGGCCTGGGGTTACCAATATCGTTCTGGGTACAGGAAATTCTCAAAGTGTGCTTGGAGTTAGAGGTTTCGTTGGGGCGGCTGGGGGAAACGGAGCGCAACAGCTGGAATGGAAGCGAAAGAAATGCAGCGACGGAAAACACAGCCACGACAGACCGCGCGCTTAAACGGAACACAGCGGAGTGTGCGCTTAAACCATTCGCGACCGCCGTCACGCGTCTCTGTTGATTGTCTCCTTGTCTTTCTCCCCTAGCTCTACCCTCCACCAACTCCCCCCCAACTCCCCACAATGGGCTATAATTCAGGTGAGTCCCTTTTCTCATGTTTATATCTTTCTGTTCCTCTTCCTGTTTGGGCCTCCCAGCCAACAGACGCCCAGCCCATCATCTAGGCAAGGCTCTGTTGGCTGAAGATTCGCTCTGCCTTCCTTTTTGAACGCGTTTTCGTTTAAAACAAGACCCCTCGCTCTCAGCCTTTCAAATCTGAACGATCCAACCTAATCTTTCTTCACAGGCGACGCTGTTCCCACCAGCCGTTAAAATTCCCTTCCTTCGACCTATCTACTGCTCTCGAGGCCGACCACAAAGCACGCATGGCTGCCGAAGATGCCGGAGAACCCTTAGACGATGGAGAGGTAGAGTTTGAGGATGAAGAAGTTGACGAAGAAGTACGTGCTGAGCCAGTACCCACCATTGATCCTTCCCAAAACCGCCCCTCAATGTCCCGCAATGAGAAGAAGTACGTGAAGCTTACGATGCGTTCTCGCGCAAAACGGGCTGCTGAAGCGGTCGAACGCATCGCGAGCAGGGGCGTAAAGCCCTTTGTCGTCGAGCTTGCTAAAGGAGCTTTGCCCATTCAGCTCGAAGACTTCGATGCCTCTAGTCTCCCCGTCTCATCTAGCGGCTGGAACGCCAATCCCCGCAGAAAGTTCTCTCCTGGGCTTCAAAGGGTTTGGAAAAATCTTGAAGCACTGAGCACTCTGAGCGGCTTGAAGCTTCTTCAATGGGATGGGCGGTGCGTACACCGCGTCCTTCAACTGTATGTTTAACTAACAACTCTCTTTTCAGGAGCTGCATAGTACTTGTCGACGCTCAGGACCGAATCATCGCAGTCCTCGGCGGAGTTCCTCACGGGTCCAAGGGAACAGCATGGCAGGCGGTGGAAGCTGAAGCTGCTGCTGCTGCTAAGCATTGCCGTGAATCTAGCACCTTCACTGAAGCGCAGAAACATGGCCGGCGTGGAGAATTTGCCTCCCGAACAGTGGGATACGGCTACAGCAATGGGCGGCGCAAACCACAAAACTATAAAGTCTCTGGCCGGGCCAACCAGCATGCTGTGCAAGAGCTTGTTCAAAACCAAGCGATTCGGCGCATCTCAGGCTTTCAAAATAGTATGCTTTTTGTTTCTCCTGCTCCGAGCCCTTCGAGTACCAACGGCTTTCTTCCTAGCTCTCTTCAACACCTTCTGTCACAAGAACTACGCTGAATACAGGGATACGAATGACGAAATCCAACGCAGGCAGCATGAGCTGCAAGCTAACTTCCCAAACACGGTGTTTGCTGCGACCACCTTCAACCTAGGACCCCGCTCCTTTTCACCGCCTCACATGGATCCTGATAACCGCGCTTCCAGCTGGTGCGCTGATACCAACATGGGACCATTCGACCCTGACAAAGGTGGACACCTTGTGCTCTGGGACCTCGGGCTCATCATTCGCTTTCCCCCTGGTTCCACCATCCTCTTTCCCTCTGCACTTATCACTCACTCTACCCTTCCCATCCAAGCACACGAGTCTCGCTATGCAATGATACAGTACTCTTCTGGTGGCCTTTTCCGATGGTACAACAATGGGTTTCAATCAGACAAGTCGTTCTTAGAAAAGGCTACCGCTGAAGAACTCACAGAACGGGAAGCATTGCGGGCGTCACGATGGAAACTAGGCCTACAGAAGTTCACGCGTTGGGCTGACATTTGCCGAGGTGATTGGAAAGGTACAATCCGCACAAGGGCTGGGTTGGATGAGTTAAGCGATCTATCAGACCTCGAGGAGTTTTCCACATTACCTGGTAGCAAACGTGTCTGTCGTCGGTAAACAATTGTTATGGATCTATATGGACTGGAGTTTTCTACTAGTAAACGTGTCTGTCATTGTTAAATAAATGTTATGAATTGGTACGCAATTGATTTCTCTCCACTTTCCTTAAGTCTGCCTGGAGTTAAGCCTCAAGGCTCATAAGACAACATATTAAACCTCGAAGAAATTTCCTAACTGCCCCTTACCAGCAACTTAAGGTGCCAGCTTAGTTGGTAACTAAACTTCGTACCGAAAATTACTTACAGTTCTCTGTAATAGGGGCTTGATTCATCGCTTCTTCAACCTTCAACCCCAATGACCATTGACATTTCCACCAATAACTCATACTCCGGGCTGTTCAAGGTCATCACTGAAGAACAGCATTCGAACCCTGCAGATATCCTGGATGATTTAGAAGAAAGCCATGACCAAGTCGAGGTTGATCTGTCTGGGCTTAGTGATGCAGTTCGTGAGGTTTCAAAAGGTGTTTCCGAGAAGACATCGCAAGAATATCTCCGGTGCGTATTGGTTAAGTACGAGACCTGTCTTCCTGAGGATCAAATTTGTTCAAGGTTGATGAAGCAATGCAACATATTCCTTGTCGAACAACAAATGATTACTGAAGGATCCCAATTTTTCTGTAATAGCCCTCATCCTCAAGCAGCTGTATATATAGTGGCATGGATTATGCACTCGTAGGAATAATTTCCATTACCTCTCTTTCCTGGATTGATCTTTTTACAGTTGCGATGAAATAAATCTCGACGGTAGTCCCATCCCACCCAACATGGAACGCTCCACTTACACACATGCTCAGAAGATGAGAGCAGCTGCGACTTTTGGGTTTGGACGAATCCATGGCTTAGGTATGCAAGCTTGGCATCGAAGTGAAATTTCCGGAAAGATGCTTGGAAACCCTTCTGTTTCCGAAACTGTCTCCAGCTACATGCTCAGTCTCTGCCGCCGAAAAGTAAGTTTGTCATCAGCTCAATCCCTCTCTTTACTTACTTGATACTTTCATTCAGACACGCGCAGGAGAAACTGCAACCAGTGCTCGAGCAGTCACATCTGTAAGTAGATCCCCAACCATACCAATACGTTTGAATTAATACTTTCACCCCAGCAATTGCTTGAAGACCTCTATTATTTCAATAACCAACCTGAGTTTCAATATCCCAATACTTACCAGTCCACTGCTCGCAAGAATCC
Organism: Lentinula aff. lateritia; assembly: GCA_027886305.1. Classification (NCBI taxonomy): domain Eukaryota; kingdom Fungi; phylum Basidiomycota; class Agaricomycetes; order Agaricales; family Omphalotaceae; genus Lentinula; species Lentinula aff. lateritia. The sequence goes on from MU795630.1 coordinate 11,714, forward strand.
CAAAGGACGACTCGGGACTCGGGCTCGTTTATTGTTGAATCTTGGTTATGCTTTAGCCTTCTGTGGCTTACTCCGTATCGACGAATTGCTCAAGATTCAATTGCAAGATATAACAGTTTGTCGACATCCGCAAACAGGCCAAACTAAATTGACTCTTCGTCTTCCTTTCCGGAAGACTAGCCAGTTTGGAGGTTAGTCCAATGAATAGTGCTTTTTTTTGATCTAATGGGGCACCTGCATAGATATTAAGCCATTTGTGTGGTATCAAATGCCTGAAGAATACCAGCATATATGTGTTGTCCGTGCATTTTCGGACTGGATGCTTGTTTCCGGTTTTACAGAAGGGTATTTATTCCGTAAAATTCGTACCAATGACCGTCTTGCTGAGGAGAATGAATCTATGGTAGGTATATTTTTTCCTCGCCATCCATTGTTGCTTATAGAAATGTTCAGACGTCCGAACAATTTCTTGAAATGTTTCGGAACAATCTTCTTGATATTGGCGTTGACTTTGTTCCCTATGGAACTCATTCATTTCGACGTGGTGGATGCCAGTGGCTGTCTGTTGAACGACGGTGGCCTTTGCGCCAGATCTGTGAATGGGGGGGATGGAGTCAGGAGTTTACCCACCTGACAATTGTGAAGTATCTCATATCCTGGAACGATAATCCTCACATTGACCGAGATGATTTCTTCAACATGCATCGTGCACCTGCTACAGTCTGCCCTACTTGTAATCGATCATGTCATTGTGCTTAGATATTCACTTGCAAACAAATTCAACCAATATCATTAGCCTATCAATGAGACAAGAACTATAGTAGGAGAGATTCAAATAGCTGGAGAGCACAGAGAAGTAAGCGTATTTAAGTAGAGTGATAATGTAACTCTCCAAGGTAGCGACGAGCAATAGCTGATTTGTCCGTAAGTACCTTGCCTCGATTATTAACAAACACCTGAGAAAATCGGTCACCATACTCTGCTTTGGCTTTGTCCACAAGCTGCTGGTCCCGTTCACTCCGCAAGTCACGCAGCTGGTTGGTGATAGCTTTCCAGTGGAAATGCTCACCAGTACTGAAAGAGAAATCTTGCCAGAAATGCTTGGGGCCACGAGAGCGATAACATTCTGCAACATACTACACAAAAGGTCAGCCAAGGACACGGTTGTCATATGAAAATGCAGCTTACTTTCCACTCAATCCAGAGCTTCTTCAACCATGACCATACTTTGTTTTTCTTACCAGAGAAGACTTCCTGCCAGTATCGAAGAGCAATTCCCATGCCGTTTATCTCGAGAAGGTTCTTTGCACAGTCAATAGAGTCCCAATTAGGCCTTTCATCATCCCATACGCGGTCTAAACGAGCAATGTTCGTAGCGAAGGAAATTTGACGGGGCTCACGGATATGACTGTACTTGTATGTGAGGACCTGTCCATGCCCTATAGTGAGGCTATGGACCCGCTCATCTCCAGCTCCATTTGCGGCGGTCACGGCGTTGGTTGTAGGCGCTACAGGTAATGTTGCATTTGCCATATCGTTGCCGTTTGCAGACCCATTGACAGACAAGGTGTTGGAGTCGATAGATGAGTTGAATGGCGAAGAAAGGAAGGGGATAGGAGCGGGATTACTGAAAGACACTTGTGGGTTCGATAGAACGGAGCTATGAGAAGTTGCTGTCCATAGGATACAGATTATCAGATGGGACAGGTAACAATTGAGTACAATAAACTCACCCGCGATGGTTGCATGTTCGAACAAACCACTAGATGTTGTAATTTGTGTTACTTTTTCCAGTACTTCAGAAGGCAGCTGTGGTAACGTTGGAAGACCGACTACAAGCGTTTGAATTGTAGCAGTAAGGCTAGCAATCTGGTCATTCATCGAACGAATCGAGTCCGCTACCATTACCTGCTTGGCAAGAATGAAAACTGTGAACAAAAGAGGAGTAAAAACAGGATACGTACTGTACTAGCTGCCTTTTCCTTCGCCATCTCCTCCTCTTTCGCTTTCCGTCTCCTTGCAATTTCCTCCCGAGGTATGAAAGGATACGACTCGCGGAATTCCTTCGCCTATGCCCATACATGAGTAGAGAACTTAGCTGGAAATATAGACTTACCCAGCGGAGAAGCGCAGTCTTCTCCTCCATGGTCCGTGTGTCTTTTGATCGCTGCGTGTCAAAGAGCTGGCTACCGAGCGGCACATTCAAGGGAAGCCCCAACAGCTCATTTCGTCGTATCACTGATGGTTTGAGCTTTCTGACGCTGGAAACGGACGGAATAATGCGGGTCTGGGGCTTGGGGCTATTCTTGGTAATACCGCCATCACGGACACCACGGTGACTACGCCGAGCACCATGGATAAGACTGAGAGGTTTACCAATTATTAGTTATAGCCAGAAGAACAAACTATCAACGCGACACACCTTTGCCAATGTATCCTATTTTCGCTGAACCTCGTAAGTTTTTGTTTCAGGATGGCCTTGTTGCCTAAAGTACCAAGCAAATATTGTTTGCAAAGGGCTTGCAGCGCCGGCCGTTTCAAGCTATCACTGCATAGGTAGTAATATGAGATAGATTTCATGCAAAGACAAACATACACACATGTCTTTATATACAGCATGGATGACTCCGTCTTTATACTCACCAGGAAGAACGAGGGAGTTCGTAGGTTGGGGTTCAGGAGGATATATAACTTCAATTTCGCCGGCCTGCCCATCTGATTCGATTTCAGCGTGATTAGTTGAAGTTGCCGAAGTCTTGTCGACCTCCATGATATCCATCAGTTGTTGAGAGCGTAGCGCGAGGAGAGAAAGTGCAATAGATTGTGAATGTAGTATCTCGTGAAGGAGAGCGAGGAATTGAGGATCGAGGCGGTTGAAACTGGGGGCGGAGGCAGAGGCAGAGACGATGAGCAAGTCCAAAGAGCCAGCGGCGGCAGTAGCGCCATTGCTGATCGAGCTGTAAGGGACGCCGAGTGTTAATAGCGTGAACGGAGGTAAAATATATGAGAGGGACAGGCGAAACGACGGGCAAGCGACCGGCCAATCCATGGGTGAGAACGAAATAAACAGTAACGTGATAGTAATTCAGACGGACGATGCTAATT
>MU795631.1:0-14698 GCA_027886305.1 Lentinula aff. lateritia
GGCGGAAGCCAGTAGAAGGAGAAGGGTAACTGATGGATCGGTAATCAATGAAGGGGGTCAGGTGGATCAGTAATCGATGAGGGTTTGACAATGGTAGGACGTGAGAGTGATGGAGTGATGTATCGTACAAATAAGGGCGTAGAGACGGTGAGAAAAGGAAAATGATAGGGGATACGTACTTCATGACACTTTGCAGACTCTATTATCACTCGCCAAGCACTACCAGGCACCTCAGCAGGACATGTCAAACTTTACGAACAAATCGTCACACCATACAACGCTAACACTTTTGAACACGAACTCAGAACAAACAATCTCCTTGATCGACACCCACTCCTCGTAAACATCCTGGGAGAAATGCCTCAGCTCACAAAATCGGTTATCATTCCCAACCACACATCAGTCGCCAAATTCCCTCAGGTGGTCAAGGACTACCTCGCAGAAGAAAAATCCAAAGGCCGAATGTCTGGCCCTTTCTCACTAACAGAAATTAATTCCATCATGCGCGGCCCTATCATGTCCTCTCCTTTAATCGTCACTGGGCAGATCCAGGCACCCGGAATACCAACAAAATATTGAGTCTGCCATCACCTTTCCAAGGATGGCAAAGACGAAGATGGGGTTGCGGAACTGGTAAGTCTGATTCTCCTCTATATCTCTCACCTAACACTTCCCAATTCCATCCCAATCTTCCAATATTCATTCCATATATTCCAATATTACTTCCTCATATACATAATTCCATAAAAATGATTCCATATAACAAAATTCTGATTCCAACCAAACATCACAGATCTCATCGGCCCTTCCGGGAACACAAGCATGTACAATCGACATCGCGAAATTCCACAGGACAATACCACTCATTCCCCACCACAAACTGTTCCTGGTAGCGCAAGACCCAGACTTCTATCGTGAATTACGACCCAGAGGACCATTATGCAATCTGGGTATCTACGTTGATGCTTCCACAGACTGGGGAATTGGCCTCCTCCTCGGAGACTCCTGAATGGCTTTCTGCTTGGCCGATGACTGGAAAATACCTGGTCGTGATATCTGCTGGCTTGAAACTGTTGCTATTGAATTGCTGACATACATCCTTGAAGCCAAAGGCTTCCACGACATCTACATCTTAATACATTCTGATAACCAAGGAACTATTGGTGCTATGAGAAAAGCACGCAGCTCCAATTACTGGATAAACATGTCTGTCCGCCGTACGTGCGGCGTCTTAGGCCCACTCTTCATACAAACCGAACTCGAATATGACAAATCTGCTTTGAACCCGGCTGATCCAATTTAGCGCGGAATATTGGGACCGGAGGATAAGAAACTACCTCTTTTATTCCAGCTCCCAGATGAGCTCAATAATATCATCACTTATGTTTAGGTGATTCACATCCCAAATGCAGACAAACGGATACTCATTAATTTATATCACACAGCCCTTTTGACAGAATACCAGCGCCAGCCAGCTCTGGCATGAGAACCGTGGCTCCGCGCGCCTCGAGTTCCTGAATTGCTTCTTGTACTATTCTTGATGACCCGTTTGCTACAAAATCGATACTGACACCAAGTAAATACAATAATAATAATAAACCACCCATTCGCAATCCTTTCTCTGACCCTTTCATAACACCCACCACCTCAAGCCCACAACAATTGCAACAACTGAAACAACTGCCTTTCAAACTCACCAACCAAAAGCCCAAGAAGGGATGCGAACTCACTCCGAATCCACTACGACCAAATGTACAAGCTGCCGATCGCATCCACGCATGGACCACACCATACTCAATACAGAAGAGACTCAAGGAAGCATCCTCCCTACCAGCAAAAGTTATTGAACTAGGCGACATGATCATGGCAAAAGGCACCGTAAAACCAACAAAGGAAGTCTACACTGGGGGCCTACTTTGCTACAACCAATTCGGAGATTTGATGGGCATTAGTGAGAGCAACCGCATGCCAGCATCAGACAGACTCATTATCAGTTTCATTGGACACTATGCAGGGAATGTATCGGGAAAATGTATCTCAAATTGGTTATCTGGTCTAAGATTATGGCATGAGACAATGGGAGCTCCCTGGCCAGCAGACTCACACAGAATCCGACAAGCTAGACGGGGAGCTAACGTCGAAGGCTCTCATCACAAACGACCCCCACGACACCCCATCACCATCGAGCATATGAAAGCCCTGCACCAAGAACTCAACTTTTCCATCCCATTCCACTGCGCCGTTTGGGCCCTCGTTTGCACTACATTCTCCGCATGTCGATGGTTAGGCAAATTAACAGTCCCATCACAAAACACATTTGACCCGAAGTTTCACGTTATCCGAGATTCGAAAGCCATAACTTTCAATTCCAAACCAACCTCGGTCCATTTCCGTATCCCATGGACAAAAACCACGAAAGAAGAAGGAGCACTGGCAGTAGCTACCAGCCCCATTGGAGATAATACAGAGTTCTTATGCCCTTCAAAAGCCTTACGGAAACACCTCCTGAAGAATGCAGTGCCAGAAGAATTCTCATTGTTCGGTTATATCGATGATAAAGGGAAGCCACAACACATGGTGAAAAAAGTATTCCTAGACTTCTGCTTCGACATATGGAACCGAGCTGCACTCCAAGCAGTCTTTGGCCACAGCTTCAGAATTGGAGGAGCAGTCTGACTACTTTTAGCAGGGGTACCCCCAGAGATTGTGGCAGCCAATGGAGGATGGACATCACTAGCCTTCCTATTATACTGGAGAAAACTTGAAAGCATACTCCCAGATCATATAGCAAAGGCCTATGAAAAATCCCAGTGGAACACACTTCAAGACAAAGTCGACTCATTTCGTAAAGTCAATAAGATATCCAAAAAGTTTATTGAAGCATGTGTAACAGGTAATGATATAGAAATAGAGTTTTAATACATTACGAGCCTTGCTCTACTTGGGGGTTTCAGCTCCCTCCATAAATGATGAGACCCGAGAAGGAGCTATGGTTCTGTCTGGGATGTTCAGGCCTCTCCATCCACGGGTGGGAGCGCAGGGCCAAGCCCCAGCCAAACCTCAGATCAGACTTATATAATTGGGGACTCACTTCATGCAAGAGTGAGTCCAGTTTAGTACACAGTCTCTAAGCTACTTATCTTATCTTGGCGGTTTTTGCGTTAGGACCCATCTCAAATTTTTTCAAGTTCCCCAAAATGTCTACCAGCTGTACAACCACGGACACTACTACTGCTAATGAGCTTTCCTTGTTTTTGTGTGAAAGATAAAGGAAGGAATCAAATGGGCACTTCAACCTACCAATCTAATACACAATATGCGAGTTCACTGCTATCAAATTTATTTAATAGCAAGGGGTAGCATTGTCGAAGGTTCCCCAAAGCTTTTGAGAGCTAAGGAAAAAGCTTCAATCAATCAATTTGAATTGTTCTCAGGATTCAGTATATTCTTTTGATTAAGGTAGATTCAGCACAATTTGTGCTTTAGTTGTATTGATATGGGTATATCAAGATTTGGGGGTTTGAATCAAAGTAAATTAAAACCGGAACACACAGACCCCTACGGAGGGCTAGAGCTATGTGCTGGCACAGCCACACAGCGTAATTTGCCCTTAAGACCAACAACTGATCCTAAGTTCGAAGAATACCCAACAGCTGGATATAACTTCTCGCAGACACAAGGAGCAGAACACAATGTTCCTATACCCGCAAGTGCCATGCCCAAATGGCTGCTAGCAAAGAGGCTTCAGTCTGGTGGGAGTGTGTCTTTCCTTTTTACGGATTAGCACTGCAATGTCGTCCCAAAATCACTTGTATTCCAGATATATCTGACTGCTATTTATACATACAGGATATAGAATCACACAGTACAACTAATTTAATAAAATAAACATTCGGAACTGCAAGGAAACTTCTACAATAGGTCATATATCATTTAATTTGAATTTATTTGTTCTTATTTGGTCCATATTGGTTTCAAGATTCTAGCATACCTCCAAACATAGGTAGGTGCTTCAGTATTCATTTAATTTAATTACTTTGGAGAATGACTTGAATAGTGTTCAGCTGTCATTGATGCTCAACACGTCCTTCAATCATTTCTCACCTCGTCCGGAGGCAAATTAGCTCTCCTCGCTTCTAATCCTATCAATCTGATTCATCTGGATTAAACTAATTACTTCTCTCTTTCAATAGACACCCATGGTGTCTATACTCTATCAAGGGAGTTGTGCATAGTATTCATTTAATTGTATTCTTCAATATTTTCTCTATCTGGACTCTTTGACATTCATTTGATATGTCTTTGGAGCCTCACAGTACTTTGATCATCTCTCTAGTCATTTTCCCCAACCATGCAACCTGATTGGTCTATTAGACTAAATTGCAGTCTTTTAGATTAATGCATGATCTCATTCTAGAATGTATATTTGACAATTCTTGAGTTCTAGAAAGTCATTTTGAGTCAATCCTCGGCTCATGGTCACTTGAGTAAGTTCTTCCAAACTTCTGCCAGTGTAAGGTCCAATAAGAATACCCTTGGTATGTCATACATGAATGGTCATCCTTCAGATATAGTCTGAGTCTGGTATAATCCTGCTTGACAAACAGGTAGACTTTTATCTGAAGGTAGTATCAGGGATGGGTAAACTAACCAACTTGTGGTAGTATGGGTATAGGGTCCCTTCAACTATTAGACTGATTCAGTATTGACTTTGACTGTCAATCTGGGTCTCAATTACAGTCCTCTTGATACAAATCTATGTGTGAAAAGGTTACAATTCACTGCATAGACATCTAGCCAAAATTTAGGCATGTCACCGCTTCCACTGTTAGTTCTATCCCAATTGCAGGTGGAACAAGCACCCAGCCTCCAGCCCTGACTTGGCCCAGCTCACCAACCACTTCCAATGAGGAGTGCCAGTTGTAATTGGAGTTAGAACATACAATGGAAAGGATGAGGAAGGTGAAGGAGAAGAGGAAGGCCAAAGAGGAGGCCAAACAAAAAGCAGAGGTGGAAGCGGCCAGTTGGGCTGCAGAGGAGGAGGAGAAGAAGCAACAGGCTGCCACTCAGACCAGGCAGGCCAAACAAAAGAAAGAGGAGGCAGCGGAGAGGAGGAGGAAGCTGGCGGCAGCTACAGCTATCTGCAGTCAACAAGGACGGTCGCTCAGCGAGGTGTCTACCTCTACTCATTGAGTGGAGGTAGAAGTACCCAGGGTGGTAAAAAAAGGGCAAGGGTAAACAGCGGGCCGAGGTAATCCGATCTCTTTTCAAGATACCTTAACTAACCAGCTAAATAATAGCTGGTCGGCAGGGACCCTAATGACAGGATGGCAATGAGGACGACGAGGAATGTGCTTCCTGCAAACAATGCAGAAGCAAGAAGATCTCTTGCCAAATGCAGGCTGGCAAAAGGAGTTCAATTATATGTAAACCCTGTCACAACGCCAAGGTTTGGTGCTCGTATTTGGGCCAGCCTATGGCCAACAAGCAGCGAGAAGGGCCTACTGGGGAGCGGATGGCAGTAACCGAGAGCCAACTGGCTCAGGGACTGGCTGATATTCGGTTGTTGTGGGAAGCGATGACCAGAACCAACCAATATTAAGGAGGCAGGATGAGATAGGAGGTTGATTGCTATTGAGACCAGATTGGCAATGGCAAGTCCAGCATCACCAGGGCTGTCAAGGGCCATATTGTAAAAGAAGACGGATAGGGCACCGACGACAGTGACAATGGTAATGATGGATGCCTCAAAAGAAGGAAAGACAAAGGGGTAGTAGTAGTAGTGTACAGCCAGCTCTTGGCTTCTGTTCTTGATTTCTTGTAGTTTTCTTGGACTTGTATATATTTAAAAAAAATGGTCTCTCAATTCGGAGAAACAACTGGTTCAAGTGAAGACGACAATGAGTTGTTAGTAGTTTAATTGTAATCATTGTGAGAAAGAAGGGAGTAGCACAATTGGAAGAAGATAAACACTCAATTTTGCTATCATTGTGTTTACCCTCTCGACGCAACAAAGTGACTTCAGCGGAGAGCGGCAAAATCGGGGCAAAAGGAATTGTAGTGTGATCAAGGTCCAGGTTTGTGAGGGTAAGTGAGCATGAAAAGCTGGTACCAATTCATCAGCAGCTACCCAGGAAAATTCATTGTCGGTGCTTTCATAACCAGCCCACTATATGTATGTCATGCCCTGACCACATTCCTATGCCATCTTGGTAACCTGGCAGACCTCCTCGACGGTCCCCACTACCCAGAACTTACCTGTTGACCCCCATGACCTCCTTAACCAATATCAACCCCTACATATACAACCACAGTAATCTGGAAGCTCCCCTGACACTCGAGGAGCTCCCATAGTCCTTCTAGAACCTGACGCCACTGATTACCCCTTTCATTTACAAATCGGATCGAGGTACCATATGTACAAACCACCAGACTTTCAATGCTCCCTTGTTCACTTCCTCCTACCTATTTAAGTAGTCTCACAATGTCCCCAAGCCCCAGCTTGGTATATTTCAATCACACACCCTTTAACATAGGTCTAGTCCCTGTCCCTTTGTACCAGCTACCTGTACAGATTTTCCTTCACTCTCAGTCTCTTTACTCTCAATCTCTCCACTTCTGTCTCTTGTTTTTACGATCGCCTACACGGTTCAATACACACTTTTTCTTCACGTTTAAGCATCCCGAGTGAGTTCCCAACCTCCCTTGAATAATTCTAAAGCTCCCCAACAATGTCAACCATTTTGGTGAGCCAACCTCCCCAACATTTTGTTAAGCTCCCCACTTGCTCTACAAGTCTTGGGACCTCAACTCTTAATGTCAAAGCTCCCTATGACATCCACTCACGTACCGCTTCTCCGTTACCACCTCCACCATTAGGGAACACCAACCAGTATCAGACCTTGTCCTGGGCTTCCACTTCCATTTAGGAGCTCCTACTCCTACAGCCTATGTCTCTTACCAGCTCTAATGGCTCTATATTGGTATTCTTAACTCTCAGGACTTACAACGTGTAGCTCGAACAATGCTCCTTGCTCTCAGGGTCATCAATGTTCTTCAATTACTATCCTCAGGACCTCCCTGGACCTCTCAGGAACCTCCTCAAGGGTCACCACTTATATTCCTGTACTACTACCAGGTCATTCCAGTCCTCGGTTGCGGTTCCCGTAGCTCCCTTCGAGCTCCAGTTGGCTTCTAGCAGGCTACAACATAAACTATCCATACCAACTCCATCCATAAGACCAATTCTGACCCAGGTCTTACAATGTAATAATACTGTAGAGGACAACATTTATACTGTCTGTCCAATTTAAAATCTAGGATTTCGGCAATGTCATACTTTTCTTCAACATCAACTTCGATTGGAGGTGGAGGAGATTGGGTACAGTTTGGGAATGGGTTTGGTGTAACTGGCTCCAGCTATGATACATGCAATTCAGCAAAGATATTCTGGGAACTTTAGCTCATAAGACAGAGTACCAGGCCGACTGATGACCTTGAAAGGACCAAGATATTTAATTTTTAGTAGGACGAGTAGACTCAATGTGCTTAGCCAAAACAAAAACTTCGGAGCCAATTAGAAACTCTGAGTGCAAGATTCTTCCCCTGTCAGCTTGTTCCTTGTAACAAGATTGGGCTAATAGGATTTCCTCTCAAAGAAATACATGGAGTTCATTGAGGTTGACCACAAAGTCTCTGGCTAGATTGGACTTCATGTCGATCTTGGGCCAAACATTGATATTGGGATGGTATCCTTTGTGAGCAAAAAATGGGGTAATACTAGTAGAAGCATTCAGAGCATTATTATAGGTGAACTCAGTGATCAGTAAAAGGTGAGACCAGTCGTCTTGTTGGTAAGAGCAATAGATCCTGATATATTGTTCAAGAGTCTGGTTGATATGCTCGGTCTGCCCATTGGCTTCTGGATGGTATCCAGAGGTATGGTGTAGTTCCATAGATAGGGCTTTGCCAAGAGCCCGGAAGAATGCCGAAACAAATTCAAAACCACAATCAGAAGTGACATGATTAGGGATGCCATGCTTAAAGAAAACATGAATGACAAAAAGCTCAGCTAGTTGTTCAGAAGTAATTGTGTTGAAAGATGGAATGAAGATAGATTGCTTTGAGGATTGATCCACGATGACTAGGATTGCTGTATGACCATTTGACATTGCTAGTTGCTCAATGAAGTCCATGAAGATCGAGTCTCACGGCCGGACTGGAACTGGCAGCAGTTTCAACAAGCCATAGGGCCAATGGCAGCAAGGCTTATTGCAACTACAGATAGTGCAAGAAGTAACATAGTCATGTACAAAGTCTCTGACCTTGGGCCAGGTATACTGAGGATGTACAGCTTCTAGAGTGCGGTTCTGTCAAGACCATGCTTGACGCCTTCCACCGGTGTCGGCTTTCCAAAGATTTGGGACTTATTGTAATCTTTATCTTATTGTTCTTTCTTGCTACACATTCCCTTTTGACTTAGTCTCGTTTTATTGTCTTATTCCTTACCCTGACAGTACTAAACGTACAGCCTCTATGAGTTAGTCTGGGGCTTTGCCCCGAACCACCAAATAGTTGATATAAATACTCCTGTACTGTACTTTAGTTCTTCAGTTTGATTATCCACTTAGATCCACTTGAATTGACATAGGTCTTCCTTGACCCCTCTCTCTGTCCTCTGAAGTCTCAAGGCTTATACCTTGAGTAATTCTGTCTTGACCTCAGAACCTCTAAGTTCTTTGGTCCGCTCCTCATCGTCGGCATTCCCGCCGAACTCGGCCTGGCTGTTCCTTGTCCTCTCATCTCTGACCCTACTCTCCAGGAACTATTGGCATAATGGCAATGTTGTTAATAACTTCACCACTGTCCCACCACAGCTTCCACCCTTAGATACCGATCGGCCCTTGGCACGGCTTTCCGGTATACATGATCTTAACAAAGGGTGGATTTGGTATGAAAGGTTTACGTTGTAGTATGCTAGGAGCAAGCTGGAGCTTGAAGGGAGCTATGGGAACTGTTACCGAGGACAGGAATGACCTAGTATTCATTCTGGCTAGGAGATGTGACCCTTGGAGGGGTTCCTAGAAGGTTCAGGTAGGTCCCTAGGATGATAACCGGTGAAGATAGATGTAATCTGGGAGCTGAGAGATGTAGGAGTGTTGTGTAGTATGAATTGTAGTAGCTAGGAACGTCAACGCAGGATTGTTATAGCTAATAGATGGTGTGAGCTTCAGACGTGAGAGCTCCCAATATAGTGTGAGCCCGGGAAGGAGGTCCTGGGAAGCAGGGTAGTGGTTGGTATCCTCAAGTGGGGAGGTGGTAATGGAGAAGTGATATGTGGGTGGACGCGATGGGGAGCTTCGACGTTACTGTGATCAAGGTCCCAAAGCTCGTGGGAGCTTGAGGAGGCTTGGGAAAGGTTGGCTCACTGAAACAATAGACGTTTGGGGAGCTTTAGTATTGGTCGAGGGGGGTCAAAGACTCACTCGGATGGCTTAGACGTAAAGTAAAAGTGTATATTGGATTGCGTAAGCAATCATTGAGATGAGAAAACAGAAGTAGAGAAATTGAGATAAAGAAACAGAGAGTAAAGGAAAATCTGTATGGTTAGCAGGTACAAAGGGACAGGGACTCTAGGTTCCGTACATCCACCTTCCCTACCTACACCTTAGGGACCCCCTTAAGGGTTACATCTCTCCGTCCTCTCTACTACTAGGTCATTCCTGTCCTCGGTCGCGGTTCCCGTAGCTCCCTTCGAGCTCCAGCCTGCTCCTAGCACGCTACAACATAAACTCCCTATACCAAACCTACCCTAAGACCTATTCTGACCCAGGTCTTACAGTCCCTAGTCCCTTAAGGTGGTGGTAACGCCGGCGCTTCGGGAGCTACTGTGAGTATCGAAGAGTGGAGGTAGGTATGAGGGTAGTGTGAGGCTGAGAAAGGAGGGTGAAGGTCAGGGGAGGTTGTTAAGGAGCTTGGGGAAAGTGGGAAGTCAGTCAGGGCATGACAGACGTAAGCAAACTCTGCATACTCTTCTGGAATAGAAAGTAGTAATGGAGGGACAGCAGGAGTGGTCAGGGAGTGGTCGGGAGCACGGGCCGTGACTTCTGAGTAAATAGCATAAAGTAAGATAGGTTCCATGCCAGCGTCTATGCAAACCCTGTTAAAGACTGTAGCACTAACAAGTGCAATGTAAACCTCCGGGATTTCCAGTTGGGCAGCGAATTGAGAGACCATGGGGTAAGAGTAGATGGGTTCACAGGGAAAATTTGGACAACAGAGGCTGAGGCCTCCTCAGCTGAGAGTGGGAGCGGGAGTGAGAGCAAAGTGAATCCCCAGAAGGGGTTTCCAGAATTGTCAGTAAAACTGACAGCAAAGGTTCTGGTAATGGAAGCGACCTTTGCATCAACAGTGTTGATGACAGAAGGCACAGATGTCTGTGGAGAATCAGGATGTGAAGTGTTACAGAATTTAATGTTTCCAGATGCCCAGTCAATCAATGGATTGTAGCGGGAAAAGAAACTGTAACCTAATACTGCTTTACAAGATGAAACTAAGTGGGTGACATAAAAGGGCAATAGGAGCAGCTTGCTGGAAGGGAACTCAATGCCATCTTGGTAATTTGTTTAGGAGATGATGAACCATCAAATAAGCAAAGATTAACAGGAGAGATCTTGGCCATAGGAATAGAATTTTGTGAAACAAAACAAGTGTTGATGAAAGAGTCAGTAGAACCAGAATCAACAAGAGTAGAAAATTTAAGAAGAGCAGAAACAGGTTTGGCCGGCACGGCCGAATTGGAGAGTGAGAATTTGGTAGTTAATGATATTACAAGAGATTGTTCAATAGAAGAAAGAGCAGATGCATTGAGGTATAACTCCCCAGGTGAGGTACAAACCTGATCAATGCAGCTCTTGTTCCCCAGTAGGGAACAAGAGCTGCGGATTAGTTTTCCAGTTCCTCTTCCACAAGAATAAAAGTTGTGTCAGGGGTTTCTTCAACCTCGGCCGCATGGCCCTTTGATTCCTGAGCCTTGTGCTTGTTACAGTCAGCAATCAAATGTTTACCACTGCAGAAAAGACAAAGGTTGTTCTTCATCCTTCTTTCTCTTTCAGAGGGGAGAACCTTCCCATTGGCTCCGGGATGATTGAACATGGGGCGCTGACTGGTGGATTGGCCGGAGTTTGAGGTGCCTTGAGTCTTACTGAAGTTATTTGGTTTACCTCCAGTAAAAGGTTTGGCTGGAGAACCCGAGAGCTGAGAGTCACTTTGCTGGTAAGTAGAGCCAGACTTTGGAAAGTCCGAAGAACCCTTCTTTGGGTTCTGAGCAATAAAAGGCTTACCAGCCTCACATTTCTTGGTTTCTTCACATTTCCAATAACATTTATCAATTTGAAGGACTTCTTGGAAATAATCGGCAAGTGTCACTGGTCCGGGAAGATGAGCCATTTTGTCCTTAATGTGTTCTGCCAAACTTTGTCCCTAAGCTCATTTTAGGGCAGCAGAATCCCAGTTGGTACTGGCAGCCAGAGTGTTAAGCCAGATGTTGTATTTCCGGATGTTTTTGGTTTCCTGAATCTTCTTCAGCCTCATGCCAAAATTATCCAGTAACTCTTTAACAAAAGCTTGGAAGGAAGAAGTCCACGCCAGCAGCAAATCGAGATCCAGGTCAAGAATATCAGGGACAAACCATTCTTTGGCTGAACTACTGAGATAAGAAAGTGTGTAATTCACCTTCTGCTGATCAGTGAAATACTTAGGACAGTCATTAAAGACCAAAGCGAGGTTGACAAAGAAGGTCTTCCACTTTTGGGGGTCCAAACCATTCAATACCTCTGGCTCTTTGACTTTGCTCTTAGATTCAGAGCTGTCCGAGGGTCGGTTGAGAGTGACAAGAATGGTACCAAAGGTTTCGATCAAACCCTTGAAGCCAGAATGTAGTTCCAACATAGCATGTTGCTTGTTGGCGGTGTTAGGGGAATTAGGAGTACAGGTCCACTAAGTCCACCGGGTCCACTGGGGCCACCTGGCCCACCTCATGGTAAATCGCCGGAGTTGTCATCTGAATCTTGGTTTCCAGGATTGTTATTGTCGGCACCCAATTTGGGGTTGACCAGTGGATTTTCTTCATCATGACCTCCAGCTTCCAAATCAAAGTGAGGAGCAGGGTCACAAGAAGATTGAGAGGAACCATGACATTGGCATTGTTTGCCTGTATTCCAGGCTCAAGCTTGGAGGATAGGAGAGTCATGTCAAGTAGCTGATCGGCCTCAAGTCAGAACAACCACAGCGGGTTGTCCTGGACAAGGAGTCTGGACCTGCACAGGTTGACCATCACCTGTGTATAGAGTGCTATACTTGAGCTGTTCTGCATCCATTGCCTCAGCAAGCATGGAAGTGGTTGGTACTGTAGCTGGACCAAAACCGCAACTACGGCGACGTGGTTGACCAATAGCAGAAATGGATTTGGTGAAAGGGCAAATAATTATGCTGTGGTGAAGAAAGTATTTTCTTCAGAGTTGGCTCTAGATTGAGCTCGAGTTTTTGGAGACATGAATAAATTGATCAGTATGATGTTAATGGAGTGAGTTTAATTATACTGTTAAGATCATGTATACTAAAGCCATGCCAAGAGCTGCTCAGTATCGAAGGGTGGAGGCTCAAGTGGGACAGTAGTGAAGTTATCAACAACACTGCCACTACACCATTAGTCCCCAGAGAGTAGGGTGAAGAAGTAAAGGTACTAGTAACAGCCAAGCCAAGTGCAGCAGTATCACTGATGACAAGGAGCAGACCAAAGAACTTGTAAGTCTTAAGGTCCAGACAGAGAATGTCAAGGTATGGGCCTTAAGACTTCAGAGGACAGAAAGAGTGATCTAAGATGATTATTAAATTGAGGAACTAGAGTACAGTACAGGAGTCTTTATACCAGCTAATTGGCATATCAGGGCAGAGCGCCAGACTAGCTACTAGGGGCTGTACATTTAGTACCTTCAGGGTGGAGAATAAGACAATAAAAGAAAACTAGAGAGAAAGGAAATGTGTAGTGAGAAGAAACAATAACGTAGAAATTACAATAAGGCAAAAATCTTGGAAAGCCACCACTGGGGCAACTCGCTAAGCATGGTCTTGAAAGTCATTTCCTGACTCTTCCCCATGCCAAGCCTCCCATTCCTAGCTCTTCTGGACCTTTTCCTTGGACCTCCCTCATCTCATGCTACCCTATCTCCAGTGCTCACTATAGGTCCCATGCTGCCAGTTACTTACTTACCACCTTATGGGCTCAGAACCTCCCCAATCCCCATCAGTAGCTAATCTTGATCACCTACTTTGTACTTACCAGACCCCCTAATGTTCCCTTGTAATACATAGGTCCAGGTCCTGTCCCTTTGTACTTGCTAACCTTACAGATTTCCTTTACTCTCTGTTTCCTTACTATCTGTCTCTTTATCTCAATCTCTCACCTTTACTTTCATCTCTATCACATCAATAAATGATTTTACTTCATATTTAAGCATCACAAGTGAGTACCAAACCTCTTGACCAATCTAAAGCTCCCCAAACATCTATTGTTTTGGTGGACCAACCTCCCCAATAACAAGCTTGCTGTCATGAAGTATGTAGCCCCTATCATTTTCCTTTTCTCACCGTCTCTACGCCCTTATTTGTACGATACATCACTCCATCACTTTCATATCCCACCATTGTCGAACCCTCATCGATTACTGATCCACCTGACCCCTTCATCGATTACCGATCCATCAGTTACCCTTCTCCTTCTACCGGCTTCCGCCACCTTCTTTATTCTCAAACTGTACAGTATTACATCGTCATTTCTCGCAGATCGGATTGTGTATATAAAGCCAGACCCCCCACTACCTGGCCCCTTATCTTGACCTCTCTGTCATTATCTTGGGACCAGGTATGTGCCTACTTACTAGTACTTACAACTACGATACTAATATAACTCTGTCATTATCTTGGGACCAGCTTGGGACCAGTCTGTCCACGCTCTGATCAGTTGCTCCGCCTCTACCGCTTGCTCCGTCGTCCTGCTCTGCCGCTTGCCCCGTTGCTCCGCTTAGTCACCCCGTCTCTGTGTAAGACCTGAGTCAGAATAGGTCTTAGGGTGGGTTTGGTATAAAGAGTTTATGTTGTAGCATGCTAGGAGCAGGCTGGAGCTCGAAGGGAGCTATGGGAACCGCGACCGAGGACAGGAATGACCTAGTAGTAGATAAGACAGAAAGATGTGACCCTGGAGGAGGTCCCTGCAAGGTCCTGAGAGGTCCCTAAGGCATAGGTAGGGAAGATGGGTGTATGGAACCCAATAGTATTGCGTAGTAGGAGTTGTGCTCGCTAGAACGTCAATGTAGGATCAAATAGGTCGTATGGGAGATGGGTATGGAGTGTCTAAGCTCCTGAGTAGATATACGCCCGGGAGGGTAGGTTCCCGGGGACTGGGCTCGAGGGTGAACGTCCTCGAGTGTGGGGAGGTTGTAACGGAGAAGCGATACGTAGTTCGACGTAGGAAGTAGCTTCGAGGTTACTTAGATCGAGATCCCGAAGCTTGTGGAGTAATGGGGGAGCTCAAGGAGGTGTCGGGAAGGTTAGCTCTCCAAGGCGTTAGGCGTTGGGGAGCTTTAGTATTGTTCGAGGGAGCTCGGAGACTCACTCGGATTGCTTAGACGTGAAGTAGAAG
>MU795632.1:0-14568 GCA_027886305.1 Lentinula aff. lateritia
CAAAGTCTTGGTTTAGAAACAGGGCAGTAGCTCCACAGTCTACCATGGCTGCAGTTGTTATACTATGGTTCCTTCCTCTTAGTCTCGCATGAATTTGGAAATGTGGGGAACTGGAATTTAATTCCCGGATCGACGATATTGTACATGATGGGAGCGAGTCATACGAAGAGGTAGTGAACATAGTAAACTGATTACGGGGTACTCTCGGTGCAGCCGAAGCGGGTACCCTCTTTAAAAACCCTGTTGAAAGCCAGAGGACGAGGAGGACATAGTGTTAGCACGATCAAGTAATTCCCTTATTTGACCGATCTGGTTGGAAAAGTCCTGGTTAGGGGGGCTCGGAGTAGCGGGTACAGTAGCCAGAGCGGATGTTGGGGTTGAGGCAGCAATCTGGACGGATTCGTTTGGGAATAGGAAGAATGGAGCAGATCCCGTGGCTGATATCTGTTGATGGCGGGGCTGCTGGCATCGACCCCGGTCTCATCCCAGTCCCATGAACTTGTCCTGGCAGACAGACTCCAGGTGTCCACGGCGTCCACAGTAATGGCAGGTGGTTTCTTTGTGTGGACAGTTCTGCTTAACGTGACCTTGGGCACCGCAGCCAAAGCATCGTCCCCGCATGCGGGCCAGGAAAGCCTCCCTTGTATTCCCATTACTAGTGTGGGTGGCATCGATATCCATGGCATGGGGGTCAGCAGTGGCTGTGTGTGTGCGGGAAGGTCCGAGGTTTCGGCCAGTCAAGGTGGGGTCATGCAAGTAGACATCCACTAATACTGCTCTCGTGATGGCCTCCTTTAGGGTACAAGCGATTCCTTGACCGATATTCACTGTGATCAGATTCTGTCATATCTCCGGAAGTAGGGCAGCATAAAAGTGTTCTTGTAGGTCAATGTCAGACATCTCAGTCCGACTTCCGATGTCCTGGAATTTCTGAGCAAATTCCGCTACTGTCTATCCTTTACCCTGCTTGAGAGCTTGAATTGCATTACGGGCTTCCATACCTGGGTCTATTGATTCAAATCGCTGACCAAAATCTATGAGAAACTTTGCCCAACTGCCTTCGAAAGGGGGGTTCTCCACATTGAAATGTAGCAAGTGGGGGGTTGCCCAGTCTCCAGTACTGTAAGACCTGGGTCAGAATTGGTCTTAGGGTAGGTTTTAACGGCGGTGTTGTTAATAACTTCACTACTGTCCCACTCGACCTTCCGCTCTTAGACACCTGTGGCCTCTGGCACGGTTACACAGTGTACATGATCTTAACAGTATAATTAAACTCAATCCGTTAATGTCATACTGACATATCATTTTTTATGCCTCCGAAAACCCGAGCTCAATCTAGAGCTAACTCCGAAGAAAATACTTTCTTCACCACAGCCCAATCATTTGCCCCTTTCTCCAAATCTATTTCTGCCATTGGTCAACCACGTCGCTGTAATCGCGGTTTCGGTCCAGCTACAGTTCCTACTACGTCGACTCTTCCTGAAGCCATGGAAGAAGATCAACAATTCGAGTACAGCACTTTGTATACCGGTGACAGACAACCTGTCCAAGTCTTGACCCCTCGCCGTGGACAACCCCCTGTGGTCGCTCCGGCTCGGGGCCGGTCTATTACTCGAATCGACTCTCCTATCCTCCAAGCCATAGCTCGCCGTACTGGGAAACAACCTCAACATTGTGCTACCTCCAACTCTCCTCGTGACCCGCCTCCTCACTTCGATTTGGACGCTGGTGATCATGACAATCAAGACCCTGCTGTTGACCCCGACGATCCGGGTGCCGACAACAATCACGACAATCTGGATGACGACTCTGGCGGTTTACCGCGTGGTGAGCCTGGTGACCCCAGTGGACCTGGTGGTCCCGGCGGCCCCGGCGGACCCCATTCTCCAAACTCTCCTGACATCCCCAACAAGCAAAGTGCTATGTTGGAACTTCTCTCAGGCTTCAAGGGTTCCATTGAAACCCTTGGTACCGTTCTCGCCGCCCTCGG
This sequence comes from Lentinula aff. lateritia, assembly GCA_027886305.1. Classification (NCBI taxonomy): domain Eukaryota; kingdom Fungi; phylum Basidiomycota; class Agaricomycetes; order Agaricales; family Omphalotaceae; genus Lentinula; species Lentinula aff. lateritia. The sequence continues at coordinate 1,991 of MU795632.1, forward strand.
CCGTCCCTCTGACCGCTCTGAATCCAAGAGTAAGGTCAAGGAGCCAGAGGTATTTGACGGTTCGGACCCCCGAAAACTCAAGAGGTTCTTCGTCAATCTTGCCCTGGTCTTCAATGACCATCCAAAGTATTTCACCGACCAACGGAAGGTGAATTATACTCTCTCCTATCTCAGTGGTTCAGCCAAAGAATGGTTTGTCCCTGACATTCTCGACCCGGATCTCGACTCGCTGCCGGCCTGGACGTCCTCCTTCAAAGCCCTTGTGAAGGAGCTACAGGACAATTTCGGCGTTTACGACGCCCAAGGCGAGGCCGGAGATTCTCTCGGTAACCTGAAGATGAAGGAAACCGAAAACATCCGGAAATACAACATCCAGTTCAACACCCTGGCTGCTAGCACCAACTGGGATTCTGCTGCCCTGAAATGGGCTTATGGATGAGGTTTGGCTGAACGCATTAAGGACGAAATGGCGCGTTTGCCCGAGCCGGCGACGCTTGCCAATTACCGTCAAGAAGTTCTCCATATTGACAACCATTACTGGAAGCGCGAAGAAACTCGAAAGCGTGAGGCTGGTAAGTCTTTCATTGCTCGGACTTTAAAGCTGGTTCTACTAACCAGCAGAACAACTCTCAGCCATCTGGCTCTTTGGCGCCGTTCACGCCGAAGCCTAAACCTTTCTCAGGAGGTAAACCAAACAATTCTGGTAAACCTCAGAACTCTTCGAATTCCGGCCAATCCGGCGGTCAGCGCCCCGCGTTCAATCATCTTGGTGCAGATGGTAAAGTACTTCCCTCCGAAAGGGAAAGAATGATGAAGAATAATCTTTGTCTCTTCTGCGGTGGTAAGCATCAGATTGCTGACTGTAATAAGCGAAAGGCCCGAGAATCAAAGGGCAATGCTGCCGAGGTTGAAGAAACCCCCGAAGCAACTATTGAAGTTGTTGAAGAGGAATCGGAAAACTAGTCCGCAGCTGTTGTTCCCCGGTACAAAACGGGAGCTGCATTGATCAGGTTTGTACCTCACCTGGGGAGTTATATCTCAACGTGTCCGCTCTTTCTTCCATTGAACGCTCTCTTGTAATATCTTTAACTACTGAATTTCCGTTATCCGATTTGGCCGCACCGGCTGAACCCATTTCTGCTCTTCTCAAATTTCCTACTCTTGTTGACTCCGGTTCTACTGACTCTTTTATTGATACTCGTTATGTTTCACAAAATTCCATTCCTACGACCAAAATCTCTCCTGTTAATCTTCGTCTCTTTGATGGTTCATTATCTTCTAAACCAATTACCAATATGGCAAATATCACACACTTTGATTCTCCACAGACGTCTGTGCCTTCTGCCACCAACATCGTTGATGCAAAGGTCGCTGTTCCGCTACCGAAACCTTCGCTGTCAGTTTCACCGACAATTCCGGAAACCCCTCCCGGGGATTCACTTCGCTCCCGCTCTCGGACTTCATGGGCCAAGCCCCTCTCGTCCAAATCCCCCTTTGAACCCATCTATTCTTACCCTACGGTCTCGCAATTTGCTGCTCAACTGGAAACTCCTGAGGTCGACATTGCACTTGTCAGTGCTGCAGTCTTTAACAGGGTTTGCAAGGACGCTGGTATGGAACCAATTCTCCTTTGTGCTATTCACTCAGAGGTCATGGCCCGCGCCGCCGACCGCTCCTCCCTTACTCCTACTGTCCCTCCACTTCCTCATTCTATCCCAGCAGAGTATGCCGAGTTTGCAGACATCTTCGACAAGATTGCTGCAGATTCCTTACCTGAACACCAACCCTACGATCTGAAGATTGACTTGGAAGAAGGCCCTTCGCCGCCTCTCGGTCGTATTTATCCTTTGTCTGAAATAGAGCTAGTTGCCCTTAAAGACTTTATTGACAAACAGCTGGCTACTGGTGCCATCACCCCATCTTCCTCTCCTCACGGCGCTCCGGTCCTTTTTGTCCTGAAGAAAGATGGCAAACTTCACCTTTGCGTCGATTTCCGTGGACTAAAGTGTATCACCAAGAAGGATTGTTACCCACTCCCCCTCATTTCAGATCTTCTCGATGCTCCGAAAAGAGCTAAAATATACACCAAATTGGATCTTGCTCATGCTTATCATCTGGTCAGAATCACAGAAGGTGACGAATGGAAAACCACCTTTTGGACCCGATACGACTCTTATGAATGGAAGGTTATGCCATTCGGCCTTACGAACGCCCCTGCGGCGTTCAACAGTTTGTTAATGACATCTTCTCTGACATGCTCGATGTTTGTGTCATCATCTATTTAGACGACATTCTGATCTATTCTGATACGCCAGAAGAACATCAAGAACACGTCAAGGAAGTTCTTCGGCAGCTTCGCCATCATCGGCTTTATGCCAACCCCGAGAAGTGTGAATTTAATATGGATACGGTTGAGTATTTGGGTTACATTCTTTCTCCCGACGGATTGACAATGTCCAAGGAGAAAGTTCAGACAGTTCTAGAGTGGCCGGTTCCGAGGAAGGTTAAGGACATCCAGTCCTTCCTGGGGTTTGCAAACTTCTATCGTCCTTTTATCTAAAATTATAGTGATATCATTGTGCCAATGACTTGGCTTACCCGGAAAGGTGCACCTTGGATCTGGGATAGCAGCTGTCAAGAGGCCTTCGAAAATCTCAAAACTGCTTTCACTTCTGCGCCGATACTGGCCCATTGGGAGCCGAATCCCCCACTTATCGTGGAGACCGACGCTTCCAATTACGCCATTGTCGATTCTTTCCATCCAATATGCTGACGGTGAAATCCACCCTTTAGCCTTCCTTTCCAGAACACTTCACGCTGCTGAACTTAACTACAATACTCACGACAAAGAGCTACTGGCCATCTTCGAGGCCTTTAAAGCTTGACATCATTATCTGGAAGGCTCAGGTGATCCGGTCGACGTCGTCACCAATCACAAGAATCTTGAGTATTTCTCTACTACCAAGGTTCTCACTCGCCGACAGGTCCGATGGTCAGAATTTTTACATCAATTTAATATGGTCATTTGCTTCCGACCGGGGAAGCTCGGCAAAAAACCCGATTCGATAACTAGACACTGGGACGTCTACCCTCAAGAGGGGGATATCGGCCACGCCCAAGTGAACCCTTATAACTTTCGTCCTATCTTTACTAACGAACAACTCACTGTGTCCCTTCGAGCTACCTTCCTGGAAGGCCCGGCCTTATGAGCCTCGATCATCATGGATATCGAAGCCCTACACCAGGCTATCATCCTCGCCCTTCCCGCTGACCCGGGCTCCGTAGTTGGTTTGGAACTTGCAAAAGATCCCTCCAATGAACGTTGGAGCTTAGGTAGTGACAAGCTACTATGCCTTGACGACCGTATTTATGTTCCGAATCACGGCGACCTTCACCTTCAAGTTCTCCGCTACTTTCACGATCATCCACTCTCAGGCCATTTTGGCCAGAAACAAACTCTAGAGGCAGTACGTTGTCAATATACCTGGCCCAAGGTCAGAGACTTCATTCGTGACTACGTTACTTCCTGCACAATCTGTGGTCACAATAAGCCTCGCCGTCATCGGCCTTACGGCTTGTTGAAACCTCTGCCGGTTCCGGTCCGGCTATGGGATTCCATCTCCATGGACTTCATTGAGCAACTGCCAATGTCGAATGGTTACACAGCTATTCTCGTCATTGTGGATCGATCATCCAAGCAAGCAATCTTTATTCCAACTTTCGATACTATTACTTCCGAACAACTAGCTGAGCTTTTTGTTATTCATGTCTTCTCTAAGCATGGTGTTCCTAATCATGTTACTTCTGATCGTGGTTCCGAATTTGTTTTGGCGTTTTTCCGGGCTCTCGGTAAAGCGCTCTCGATGGAACTTCACTATACCTCTGGATATCATCCGGAAGCCGATGGGCAGACCGAGCGTGTCAACCAAACTCTCGAACAGTACATCAGGATCTATTGCTCCTACCAACAAGATGACTGGTCGCCTTTACTTCCGATCGCCGAGTTCGCCTATAACAACGCTCCCAATGCTTCCACTGGTATTATGCCTTTCTTCGCTCACAAAGAATACCATCCTAATATCACCATTCGGCCCAAGGTCGACATGAAGTCTGATCTAGCCAGAGACTTCATCGTTAACCTCGATGAACTCCACGTCTTCCTTCGAGAGGAAATCTTTCTAGCTCAATCTCGTTACAAGGAACAAGCTGACAGGAAAAGAATCTCGCACCCAGAGTTTCCGATCGGCTCCGAAGTATTTGTTCTGGCTAAGCATATTCGATTTACTCGTCCTACTGAAAAATTCTCTGAAAAATATCTTGGTCCTTTCAAGGTCATCAGTCGACCTGGTACTTTGTCTTACGAGCTCAATGTCGCGACGAGGCGGGAAGCGAGAGGCGGGAAGTCTGAGTACGCCAAGGAGCGACAGAGACCCAAAGACAAGCACAAAGCACAGATGAAAGAAATAGTGATCTCGAACAACAGTGGAATAGCGTCGGAGGCCAATCACACCAGTAATCAAAAGGGAATCTAGTTGCCCAATGACCAAGTTAGATAAGTAGTATCTAAGAGGATACAAGTACTTGCCTAGTTGCTCAATGACCAAGAGGTCGAGATGGGGAACTAGGAACTACCTACTGCTCTTTATATACTACTTCTGTCTAATGAGTAAGCGATTGTAAATAACGATGCGATATGGAACAAGAGTGAGGAATCAATATATACGAGTAATAATGAGTCAATAATGAATCATAATGAGCTAATCGAGGAATAAGGACGAGTTGTATAGAAGCATGTGGAAACAAATAGAAAGATTGGGGTGATCATGTGAACAAGTACAATAAACATGTGAAAAGAGATTGATGGGAACACACCGCTGATGGCGCATCAAAGGGCGCATCATGAGACTTCATGACACTCAAGCTCCCAGACTATCTTTGCCAAATCCACCCGGTTTTCCATGTTTCCCAGCTGGAGCCGGTTACGCCGAACCCATTCCCGAATCATACTCAATCTCCTCCACCTCCAATTGAAGTTGATGGTGAAGAGGAGTACAATGTTGCCGAAATTCTGGACTCCAAGCTGGACAGAAGGTATAAACATTGTCCTCTGTGTTATTATATTCAGTGGGCCGGTTACGAAGGTAACAACGATGAATTCTCCTGGGTTGCTGCTGATGAATTACATGCTGACGAACTTGTACCAGCATTCCATGCCCGATACCCTCACAAGCCTGGACCTTGATCACAAAAAACAATTTATCCCTTTCCCCGAAATTCCATTCTCCGCCGAAGTGTACTTCGCTGCGTCGAGAGGGTAAACACAATGATAGCAAATTGAGTGTTTATCCTCTTCTCTTTATTGTTTACTCTCCTTCATCTTGTTCATTTTCATGTTGTATTACTGATTAACTTGTTCATTTTACTTAGGCTTTCATTCACACTTAAACTAGTTATACTTCAACTAATTAATTCTTACGCCGCTTCGCAGCCCATTCGCTTTCCAATCTCAAGATACGATAACATTTTTTTATATACAAAAAGCAAAAATTATATGTAGGAAGAGAGACAAGAAAAGTACAAGAAGAGGCCGAGGGCCGATGTCCGATGTCCGTGTTCTACTCCTCTGCCCTCTCCTTCCCCTTCTCCGAATGCGCCTCCGTCGGCGCTATTTCCTCCTCCATTCCTTTTCCTTCCTCCTCTACTTCTCCTTCTCCATCTTCCTCCATTCCCCTTTCCTCCTCCTCGTCGCTATCGACAACCCTGCGCCTTTTCCTTGACATGCCCGACGGTCCAGCCTCCGGCATCTCTGGGGGTGACTTCCTCCTCCTCGCTGCATCAGTGATCAACCAATCCAATTTTCGGTTGAAGTGTTGATGGTAGGTGTTTGCCTTCACCTGTCCATCTCGGAGTTGCCGGTTATCGGTGAGTAACTGAGCCACCTGGCTCTCCAGGACAGCCAGGCGCTCGCCGGTCGGGTTAGCGCTGACCTCCTTTTTCACAATCGACGGGCGCCCCGAGTAGGAGCACTTGACCTTTGCGTCGTGACAGGGTTTACAGATAATAGAGCTCCTCTTGCCAGCCTGCATCTGGCAAGAGATCTTTTTGGCCCTGCACCATTCACAGGGGGCTCTATCATCTTTGTCATCTCCGCCGTCTCCGCCATCATCGGGATCCTCGTCAACGGGCTGAAAATCGGAATGTTAGAAAAAAGAGAAGACCCAGAGTCTTGGGTACTCACCTGGGCCTTGGCCTTCCCTTTCCCTTTTCCTTTCTCTCTCCGGATCTCCACTATGGGCCGTCTCGGACCAGCGGAAACCTCACTGGGAGAAGTCCCTCTCTGGCTCCTCTCCGTCGCTGCTGCCGCCATTAGTCTCCTCCTCTCCGTAACCCCTCCTCTTGTTGCTGTGCCCGGAGGGCTCGCTCTCATGCCTCTTGCGCCGCCTTCTCTCTAGCCACCGCTGCTCTTGCAGCCTTCTCCTCTGCGGCCTTCCTCGCCGCCTCCGCTGCCTTCCTCGCTCTCACCTTCTGTACTCGTTCCTGCACCCTCCTGAGTATGTCCTCCTCGTCCTCGTCCTCCAGACTCTCTTCTTCATGAACGGAGGGGTCAGCGGGCGGCGGTGGGACAGGTCGCGACCTCGAAGGTCCGGCGGTCGAAGAATTGTTGCCGGTGGTAGTGATGGTTTGGCTGGCGGACATTGGGAGACTTAGAAATTTTTCGAGGAAAAAGTTAGGCTGACAACGGCAAAACCTGGCCCTTTTTATAGGGACAAAATGGCGCACGGACCAGCTAAAATTTTCCATCAAATTGTACTCGGCTTATGGTGGACCAACGGAATTTTTCCTGATGACTAAAGGGAAAATTCCCGATGCTGACGGCTTTTGAAATTTTCCTCTGGTGACTAATAGCAATTCCCGATGCTAACAGCTTTCGAGGGCTCAAGCCTAAGAGGGGGATACTGTCAAGTCCATGCCTCGGGCCCCATTCCGCCGCTCGGCGGTCCGAAGATCTACCGTTTATTGTAATCTCTCCTTATTGTTCTTTCTCGCTACACATACCCTTTCACTCTAGTCTCTCCTTATTGTCTTTTACTTTACCCTGCAGGTACTACACGTATAGCCCCTAGTAGTTAGTCTGGCACCCTGCACCGATACGCCGATCCGTAGATATAAATACTGCCTGTACGCTACTGTAGTTCCTCAGTTTAATTATCGACTTAGACCAACTTAGATTCCCTTTCTAACTCAGTCCATCTCTTAAGTCTTCAGGCTCACTACCTCGAAGCACTCTACTATAACCTTAGGACTTATAAGTTCTCTGGTTCGCTCCTCGTCACTGGCGATACCGCCGCTCCGGCTTGGCTGCTCCTAGTCTCTCTCCTCACTACTCTTGATCTCCGGGGACTAACAGCGTAACGGCGGTGTGGTTAATAACTTCACTACTGTCCCACTCGACCTTCCGCTCTTAAACACCTGTGGCCTCTGGCATGGTTACACGGTGTACATGATCTTAACAGATCAGTAATCGATTAAGGGGGTCAGGTGGATCAGTAATTGAAGAGGGTTCGACAATGGTGGGATGTGAAAGTGATGGAGTGATGTATTGTACAAATAAGGGTGTAGAGACAGTGAGAGAAGGAAAATGATAGGGGCTACGTACTTCATGACAACACCGTGATTTGCCCTTAAAACCAACAACTGATCCTAAGTTCGAAGAATACCCAACAACTGGATATAACTTCTCACAGTCACAAGGAGCAGAACACAATGTTTCTATACTTGCAAGTGCCAGGCCCAAATGGCTGCTAGCAAAGAGGAGTCTGGCAGGAGTGTGTCTTTCCTTCTTACGGATCAGCACTGCAATGTTGTCCCAAAATCACTCCTATTCATACATACAGAATACAGGATTGCACAGTATAATCAATCTAATAGAATAAACATCTGGAGGGGCAAAGAAACTTCTATAATAAGATATAAATCATTTAATTTGAATCTATTGGTGCTTATTTGGTCCATATTGGTTCCAAGATTCTAGTATACCTCCAAACATAGGTAGGTACTTCAGTAATCATTTAATCTTGATTGTTTCGAGAATGACTCAAAAAGTGTTCATCTGTCATTGATGCTCAACATATCCTTCGATTGTTTGTCATCTTGTCTGGAGGCAAATCAGCTCTCCTTTACTCTAATCCTATCAATCTGATTCATCTGGCACTGCGGGGATGAAGGACTTTTCTCATAAAGAATAGGCTGAAATTTTTGAGAATTTTGTAAAAAATTGTAGCTGAGATTATTTTGGAACAATCTGCTAAGGATTAGGCGGAAATTAATATAGGAATATTCAAAATAATCACGTTTCCTGCCATGTTGATGATTGTTTCATGGAGAAATTCTTGAAAAGTCTCAGCAAACTCTGGTAGAGAATTTTTGGAGAGTTTTGTACCTAATCTCTTCATATTCACTACAACATTGGGATTTCATCCCCACAGTGTGGATTAATCTAATTACTTCTCGCTTTCAATAGACATACATTGTGTCTATAATTTATCAAGGAAGTTGTGCATAGTATTCATTTAATTGTATTCTTCAATGTTTTCCATGTCAGGACTCTTTGATGTTCATTTGATATGTCTTCGGAGCCTTGCAGTACTTCAATTATCTTTCTAGTCATTTTCCTCAACCATGCAACCTGATTGGTCTATTAGACTGAACTGCAGTCTTTTAGATTAATGGTTAATCTTGTTCTAGAAGGTTTCCTTGACAATTCTTGAATTCTAGGTCAATCCTCGGCTCACAATTATCTGCTTCCAAACTTCTGCCAGTGTAAAGTCCAATAACAATACCCTTGGTATGTCATATGTGAATGGTCATTCTTCAGATGTAGTCCGAGTCTGGTATAATCCCGCTTGACAAACAGGTAGACTTTTATCTGAAGCTAGTATTGGGGATGGGTAAACTAACCAACTTGTGGTAGTATGGGTATAGGGTCTCTTCAACTATTAGACTGATTCAGTATTGACTTTGACTGTCAATCTGGGTCTCAATTACAGTCCTAAATCATGTGGAGAGGTCTTAATACATGTGGTATATATAGTCCCAACCATTTATGACAATTATCCTGTCATAGTAGCCTTTTGGATCAGTTGGATTTTGTGTTAGTGGTTGGGCATGAATTTCACACCCATGTTGTTCCACTGCCCAGATAAGAGCATCAAGAGTTACCTTTTTGAGACCAGATACAGTGAGACAGCATACATCAACATTGCATTGGTATTCCTCTTCTTTGCATTTTTTGAGCTCGGGTTCCATGAACAGTAACAGCCACATATGATAGCCAGTGAAATGATGCCTTTGACATCATCATTTTGCAAATTCTTACCCAAAGTGAATGTACAAGTTGTAGAAGTTTAACAGTTCAAAATAATATTCATACATGGCATCCATTGTGGCTCCTTTTCTATAGCCTTCTCCTGTACCAGCAAGGGTGACTGAGTTAGCCACATCACTGATTATGACAACTGGTAGCTATAATAGATATATTAGTATTGGAACTAATAAGGAATTGAATAGTGACCTCTTCTACTAAGTGTTGTGCTTGCCGTTCTGACACCTACATAGATGGTAAATCAAGGCATTTCAAATGAAGTGGAAAATCACACTGGAGTGGTTCGAGCCAAATGACTGAACTCAAATTCAAGGTTCTCAGTCAGGGTACCATTGTTGTCAAAGGATAGACTGGGACTATCCAATTGAGACTTCAAAGTCATTCTGATACCTGTTCTCATTGAGTCAAATTGCAGCACATGGTGAGCACCAATTACACTCACCAGTGTTCACTGTATTTGTAATAGTAAAATGGGGAGGCTATTATTGGTTGTTGAGTTATTATTCAGTTTTGAACATTATATGTGATTGCGTGATTGCAAACCTCGTTTTCAAGCTGACGACCTATGTCACGGTCATCCTGGTGCTCATCTGTTGCTTTGGTATCTTCATCATTGCCACCCATATCCATGTTGTTGTCCTCTTCTTGGTCTTCTTTTTAAGCAGCAGACCTTGTATGGCCCACATTCAATTCTGCTTATTTGTCAAAACTGAAGGATGAGGTGGATAAGTTGAGTCATGATTTTTTTTGGAAATGGATGCATTTGGAACCTTCTGAGTCTGACTGATGGATTTTGGGTGCTTTTTATTGGACAAATACCCCGTCGGCCAAAGCAGTTCTTACGAGTCCTGGAAGGGTACAAATCTCTCGAATACATATATTATTTCAAATCTGTTATCTTTGTGTTTCCAAAAACCGTTTTATCCCTTGACAAAACGGCAAGTAGATCTTGCTTATCATTTCATTTATATACAGAAATTGTGGTTGAACACCCTCAGCTTTCTTATCACGCTGAGGGTGAGTTATTATATTTATTTCATTCAATACTTATCGTTGCTTACCATAACTTTAGTTCGAACTTATTATATTTTGATAGGTAGAGAGAATACACGAGCTTTCTTATCACGCTGAGGTTCGAATTCATTATATTTTGATAGGTTATAGGCCCTGCTGCTGTTCTACACTGAGTGATCTCATTCCTCCCTGCGTTACTAAAGCTCATAAATCCATTCGCCGTTCTCCGCATCCTGACATCTTGAGACCCGAAACATGGCTAGCAATGGTGCTGTTCCACCTCCTATCCCTGAGGTCTCTGCAGATCTAAAATTTAATGGAGGGGTCAAAGTCAGCTGGACTTCTGTCAAACGAAAGATTGTGAACTCACTTAAGACTCAAGGTCTTCTTGGCTATACCGATGGGACTATATCCAAACCACCTCCAATTATTACCATATCTCCACCGGCTTGCATGACGACCACCAACCAGACTACTACCACAATGGTCTCTCCCTTACCTCCTCATGATTCATCCAAAGCTACAGTTATCTTGTCGCTCACGCCATCACTTGAAGAATGGACATTTCGAAATGATTGAGCAAAAGGCTTTCTCAAATCACATGTCAAGGACCTGCCATCTTTGATGCCAGACGTGGATGCGAGGAAGGCAAAGGAAGTACTAGATGCTCTGGAAAATGAGTTCACTAGGAAGGATGGGATGCGAAAGGTGATTACGGAGCATAACCTCCAATCCTTGATGTTCCGTGAGACTATCCCCATCGATAAATTCCTAAATCAGCCTTCGCACACTCAGAAAGGACGCTATTGAGGCGGGAAACTCTATTACGGATTCTCAGTTCCGAGAAATCATCATAGCTGCATTCCCTACCGGCGCATTTGACAACATCATCCAGAACATCACTGCAAACCCCTTCACTATACACCACGGCAGCCTCAGTCATCCAACAGATTTCATTTCAGTATTCTTGAGTCGAGAATCATCCAAATGTGGTCATTGCTGGAGATCGTATCTCTCAGGCACACTCGGCTGCTGCATCTATTTCCCCGCAGGCTGCTCTGCTGTCGTGAATTGAACAACTCGAGTCAATGATTGTGAGTAAGATGGCAAGATCTGGAAACAACGATAAGAAATGTCACAATTGCGGACGGGTTGGTCACCTGAAGGATGACTGTTTCAGGAAAGGTGGTGGAAAGGAGGGTCAGTACCCATCATGGTGGAGAGGAAAAAGAGACAATACTATCGCTAACACCTCTTTGTCCTCATCATCCTCATCATCCACGGCCATTGGAGAACCTATGGTGCACTATGCGATGACGGCATCAGACATGTCTAGAGATGCAGGTGAACTATATGCAGACTCCGGAGCTCCAGATCATTTTTTTCGAAACCAGGAAGACTTTGTCACGTACACAGAGTGTGATCAAGTGGGCCAGTCCTCAGAGCAATCCACAGGTCTAGTCATAGAGGGGATTGGCAGAGCAAAGAAAACAGTTTTAGAAAATGGAAAGGCAATAATACTCATCTTCGAAGGGGCATTTCACTGCCCCAGCATCACGTCTGACCTTATCTCCATAGCTCAACTAGACGAACGTGGATATCAGATCCATTTTGGGAATGGATGTGCGAAGTTTTGCTCGTCAGGTGGAACTCATTTCCTGACGGGTATATGCTTAGGGGGACTTTACAAACACTGCGGGGATGAGCCCATTTTCTCACCATGAAAAGGCTGAAATTATTGTGGGCTTTTGTACAAAATTCTCCAAATATACGCATAGAGAATATTCTGAATAGTTCCATAGTTATATTGAGCAGAATATAAGGCTCATATGCAGCAATTTCTAAGAATAATCACAACAAGATATTGGTCTAATTATTCAAAATAATTGTAGAATAATTGCCATGCATATAACATGAGGTTGTTCAAAATAAGCTCTGCAAGGAAAGTCTTTGTTCAGCATAACCTTGCTGAGATCATCCTTAAATCTGCAAAAGAAAGAATTTCCTTGCAGAGCTTATTTTGAGCAACCGCATGTCATATGCATGGCAACTATCCTGCAATTATTTTGAATAATTAGACCAATATCTTGTTGTGATTATTCTTAGAAATTGCTGCATATGAGCCTTATATTCTGCTCAATATAACTATGGAACTATTCAGAATATTCTCTATGCGTATATT
>MU795633.1:3430-14556 GCA_027886305.1 Lentinula aff. lateritia
GGATTGCCTGCTAATTGAGGCACTCAATTAGGAGGATTGCCTGCTAATTGAGGCACTCAATTAGGAGGATTGCCTGCTAATTGAGGCACTCAATTAGGAGGATTGCCTGCTAATTGAGGCACTCAATTAGGAGGATTGCCTGCTAATTGAGGCACTCAATTAAGAGGATTGCCTACTAATTGGACAGATTCAGGGCAAAATTCCTGAATCCAGGGATTTTTGAACTTATACCCAATCCAGGGAATTTGAGAGCCTGATTTGTTGCTTTTGGTGCTCATTGGCATCTTTTTTGGCTCAGACTCAGGCCTGAATCTGGGAAATAGATAGTTAGGCACTCAATTAAGAGGATTGCCTGCTAATTGGACAGATTCAGGGCAAAATTCCTGAATCCAGGGATTTTTGAACTTATACCCAATCCAGGGAATTTGAGAGCCTGATTTGTTGCTTTTGGTGCTCATTGGCATCTTTTTTGGCTCAGACTCAGGCCTGAATCTGGGAAATAGATAGTTAGGTCTGCCTTTCCATAGATAAAATGAGGTTTTTGCTATGGATTGGACCTCAAAATGATATCAATATTGACCAAACTACTGCAAACCAGACATAAATGCAGGTTTTGGAGTGATTTAGGAAGACTGGAGTTCCGGCTGGATTGCCTTTCCAGGCAAAAAAGCACTCGAGAGGCCCAAAACGCTAAGGGAAAGGGCATGCCCTTTCCGGGTGTAATATAGTTAGGGTGTTAAAAAGCTTAAATTATGTTAGGCAAAAGTTATAGAGCTCATGACTTTTGCCTAACATAATTTAAGCTTTTGAATACTTATAAAATTTGATTGTAAACAAAATTCTGTAAATAGGTGAATAAATAGTTCCATAAATAAGAGGATATGGTGGGATGGATTGTTGAGTCACAAAGTACTGACTGTACTCAGTTGAACGGGTAGAATGGAGATGACTGCTGGCTCACACCGAGAAAAATGGATGGTACATAATGAGTAAAGTATGTAGTTGCCCAAGTTGTTCCAATTAATTACAGACAGCATGATTGGTGGGAAGAAATTAAGTATCAAGGTCAAGGGGAAAGCCAAAGTCAAAGTTCAGGCCGAAGTTGAAGTCAAAGTCAAAGTCAAAGTCAAACTGGAAGCCGAAGTCAAAGTCGAAGTGAAAGTCGAAGTCGAGCGCTAATTCAAAGTCGAAGCTGAAGTCGAAGTCGAACCAAAGCCGAAGTCGAAGTCGAAGTCGAAGTGAAAGTCGAAGTCGAAGTGAAAGCCGAAGTCGAAGTGAAAGTCGAAGTCGAAGTCGAAGTCGAACTCAAAGCCGAAGTCGAAGTGAAAGTCGAAGTCGAAGTCGAACTCAAAGCCGAAGTCGAACTCAAAGTCGAAGTGAAAGTCGAAGTAGAAGTCGAAGTAGAAGTCGAAGTCGAACTCAAAGCCGAAGTCGAAGTGAAAGTCGAACTCAAAGCCGAAGTCAAAGTCGAAGTCAAAGTGAAAGTCAAAGTCTAAGTCGAAGCAGAAGTCGAAGTCACGTGTGGGAATGAATTAGATGCCCACTCCTGCTCGTACCAATTCACCTCTAGAGGGTGCAAATTATAATTATATTGGCTGGAAATAGTGTAGAATTACTGCTATGAGATAGCTCTACCTGGGGATATAACTTTTATAGCAAGTAATTTTTCCCCAATTAGTGTCAACGCTGCTCAGAAGAGAGTAATCGACGGTATGATACTCCTGTCTATTCATGGGAATTGCCACGAATAAGCACCACGTTGAGTATGTTAAATAATTATGAGGACTACAGGTAGTTTTGCCATAGTCTTATTGATGGCAAAAAAGAAAGTCAGTCGGAAACAAAAAGACCCAGCAGGGATTCAAACCCCGGCATTTTGGTCATATTTCAGCAAACTCCTCATATTTAGCAAATGCTCTACCACTGAGCTACTGGGACTTGAGAAGCTCAAAGTTCACTTAAGGCAAGTACTGATAACCCTCTTCATGGACATCCTTGTTTGCTCATGGGAATTGCCACCAATAGGCACCTTCGTGGACAGCATGATTCTCACGTTGTTTGGTGATGGAAATTACTTTATTTTAGCTCCAACGAGCGCCTAATTTCCAGAAGAAGTGAATAGGCGCCCAATTCAGGTGCCAGGTATCAGCCGGAATTTGTGTAACAGCTGCTCTCTAGCTGTACCCTAGCTGTCCCCCAGTTCTCCCTACCTGTACCCTAGCTGTACCCTAGCTGTACCCTAGCTGTCCCCTATAATTTGCCCCCTAGTCTGTCCCCTAGAAGTCTCTAATAACCCCCCTGAAAGGTATGTATGTAAATTAAGATAGATTAATTATACCCAATGTCTGGAATAATTCAGTCAATATGTTATAATTTTAATATGAACGCACTTACATTGAACGTGAACGCACTTGTTTGAACGCAACGAACTCGAACGCAAATCCGTCGGAACGCAGAACGCACCGGCGGAACGCGAAATTATACCGTCCGTATGAGTAGGCTAGCAGGTGTCAAGGTGGTGGTGATCAGTCAAGAAGTTGATGTTGTCGAAGTCAGTGAGGAAGGATTCATCATTTGGAAGGGTATCGATGACAGCGACGATATCGTTTGGGCGAAGTTAAACAATTTGGTTTTTCATTAGAACATATTACAATTATACGAAGAATTTGGAGTTTATTTTATTTTATTTTAATTTTATTTCGTCTTGGCTTCCAGTGAGGTGATAAGAGATTATTTCTGTTTCAAATATATATATCCGGTCGCTGGAGTCTAACAGGACAATTCAGGAGCTAAGAGACAACGTTTCCGATTAATGGAGAGTAGGTAAACTAAGTAGGGAAGGACATACACCCCATCCCAATCTAGGAGCCGTAGATTGGATGTAGACAGTGAATTTAAGTTCTTCCAGATCTTCTTTAAGCCGGGACTGAGTTTCGAGGTAGGAGAGGCGGTCCACCCATTTGAGCCAGCAGGAAGACTCGATATATCGAACGCCTTGAGCTCGATGGGCGTAGAGTCTTGGGCAATCTGGGTAGCGTGTTCTTTGAGCTCGGCGGCGGCGTCTCTGGCTAAGCGGCGGTCGCCCATTTCCTTCTTGACGCAGCGGTCTTCCGACTTCTCTTGGACGAGTCGCGTTGAGAGGTTGAATGGAGCGTTTCGGACTTAGGGAAGGAAGGGGGTTGAGAGCTTGAGGGATCGGATGGGGAAGATGTAAGCCTAACGTTCGGAAGGACGGAGCGCGCTCTAAGGTTTTCCTCCCCTCCACAATCTTCCACTTCCAAACTCGACGCCCTCGTCCTCAAGAGTCAACCCTTCCCTTTCCACCTCAATGCGGCCCTTGTTGTCCTCCTGTCAAGCCTCCCTAAGATCGAATTGGAGAAATTTTAGGCATCGGGCCGTCGTTGTAGGAAAATAAGCTGGATTGAGTGAGTAAGCGCCCATCCGGATACGATTGCAAGATATAAATATGTTCGACGCGTTGGATACGTGAAGTAAGGTCCGCTTACGCGTCTGGCCTGTGGAGGGGCTTGACAGTGCTAACGTGCCCTTCGACAACGTGTTCAACGCGCAGAAAAGGGGGGATACCCTGTAGGAAATCTCTGCTAACCTCCTGACCTGTGGAGAGGCTTGGAGGGGCGGGTTTCCTAACGATACCCCCCTAAGAAGAAGAAAAGAAAAGAACCCATACCTGTTGACATTTCGGGGGAGGCGTTCGTCGAATATCGTGGCTCTAGGAGTTGGTAGAAGGAGAACAAGAGGCGTTAACGCCTGTAAAGTATTAAACATAGTCACATGCCTTGGTGGCACTAAACGAGTGGCTGATTTTAACTCCTAAGTACTGGCGTATAACTTGAACGAAAATTGAATTTTAACTGTATAAGTACTGTACGTATTACATGCAGTAAAATACTTAATAAAGGCGTTACACTAGACTGAATCTAAATGTATATAGAGCATCAATACACGAAATTTTATGCAAGGAATAACTGAGAAGGCAAAGAGCTGCTTTGATAAGTTTTCTAACGTTACAATGGCCGACGCCTTCAATCTTTAGACCGAAAAACTGGCCACCGAGACAGGCACCCCAGAACGTTTAGGCAGTGAGCACGGCCACTAGGGAGATCAACGAAATCAGTAAGTCTAAAACGCGAAACTCGTCGTGAATCCCTATCCTTGGTCCTCTGTGCAAATAGTTTCCAATTCTGATTCATATTCAGATGTAAATGTAAATGTATCTGAGCTGGGTACCATTGATTTCCCCTTTTTCCCTTTCTTCTTCTTTGATTTCTGGAACTCAGGTAAGGAGAAATGAGTCGTAAGTTTGGAGTGGTGCTTACCAATGCCTTTGCACTGCTTGTTGACGGCCATGAGATGGTATAATACGAGCTGAGTGTGCTCTGCCAAAGAAATCACTCTACTTTTGGCGGAGATGTTAGAGTTGGATCTGTGACAGATTGCTACGAAGAATTGTCGTGAGCATGATATATAGATAAGAGACAAGCGGCATATTCACTGAAAGAAGCGGAGTTGCAGAAGCGTTGCCGGACACGGTGAGGCCCAGTTGTTTAGCGTGGTCGGCGGGTTCAATGAGTCGTGAGAAAGTCGAAGAGCCAGCGGGTTCCAATGGACAAAAAGAAAGGGAGTGGACATCTGCAAAGGGTGAGCAACAAACGAAAACGGATGTCATATATCGAAACTCACTTTGAACTTGAGGATGTTGTCAGTCATCTGGCTGTAAGAGAGTCACCGTCACCGTTGACCCAGCCCATACCCCATGTTTGTGTTTATCCGTTCGATTTCAGATTGCCTCGTAGACGAACAAACTTTCGAGTTTGAATTTGAGAACTCGTTTCCTCGTTATTCCTACATTTGCATAATTCATCCAGTTGGTTCGAAGAGGCAAGCATGTGCTTGATACAGTACGGACAGGCTCGAGTCAAAAAATGACTATCGGAAGAACTCAGAAAAGAAAGGGGCCGATGGTGAAAATTAGAAATACCTCCGAAAAAGAAATGAGAGGTTCACGAAACGAACAAAGATATTGCTTTGAGGCGGCTATGTCGAGTAGATGGCGGGTATAACACACTCGCTGAATGTTGAACGCCACCACAATACAAATGTGATGGAGCCCAAGGTATGATCATCAGAGGAATGGTTCAACAAATGTCATCAGAGACACAGTGAAAAGGGTGAATAACGTTACATAACGAAGCAAGGATGACACCAAAGAAATATAATTGACCTATATTTCCCAAATGACTCCTTTCAACACGTACAGTTGTCCCGAACTTCGATCCTTCAACAACCGGAGCCCAGACCACTCATCAACGCATTTGTGACGTGAGCGCGGGACAGCTGCGGAACTGCGCAGTGAGGAGTCGGACGCAGTGAGGAGTCGGACGCAGTGAGGAGTCGGATGCAGTGAGGAGTCGGATGCAGTGAGGAGTCGGATGCAGATGAGCATGAGGTACGGGTTGGGCAGGGAGTTCATGTGCGTAGAATGTGGCAAATAGACTGTGAACGCGTGAATGGCCGTGCTGGTCTACTGAGGGTGATATGAACATTCGAGTGTCGCTAGTGACAACCGAAGACAAACTCGAAGTCGAATTGGATCTTGCGTTCACGGTATAGCAGCTTGTATAGGCGGAGATATCTACCAATGAGGTTGCACCAAATTCTAATCCCATACAGAGACCTACCCGCGATGGGTTTCATAAACCTTGAATGCGCCTAGAGGGTCAATGACAAGGTCAAAAGACGAAGGACATTCAGATAAACGGAACTGCTAATTTAGGTTGCGTGAGGTCGAGCTCAATCGAACCACCCGAGTGCCTCATCCTCAACTGAAACCCCTTGTTCGCCAATGTGGCCAGTCGTCTTCAATATATAGATAACGAGATAGACGGAATGTCCACAAAATCTATCATCGATGAGAGCAAAAAGGCAAGGGCAGAAATTTGGCGATCCGGATTTGAAGTATTGGTGTGAATGAAGAGCGCGGGAGTGGATTGAAGGAGTGTTACGGCGATGGGTTTTAAGGAAGGGAATACGTCAATAGGCGCCGGTATAGGTGTTGATCTGACTCTGAACAAAGCACGTACTACTACAACTGCTATGTACTATTTAGTGCACTCAATATTCTTCTTTCAGCTCCGAACGCGGGTAATTAACGATTATTCAATGAATCCTCGACATTGCAGGAAGTTAAATAGTGTACATACAACTACATACAACGTGTATTCCTCTAACATGTCGCGATTTGCAAGGTGTCAAAGAGCTCTAATAACTAGTGAATACAGTATAGTTCGACCAAGTGAAGAAAAGGATTCTCAGTTCTCCTGAGACAAATCTTGACGAAGGAGTGTGTTAATCCAATCTTATGTCCCAGCAAAACTTCCGTGTCTAATACAATGCTGACGGGAAAGCAAACACAGAAAATTGTAGTTTCTCT
Organism: Lentinula aff. lateritia; assembly: GCA_027886305.1. NCBI lineage: Eukaryota > Fungi > Basidiomycota > Agaricomycetes > Agaricales > Omphalotaceae > Lentinula > Lentinula aff. lateritia. The sequence goes on from MU795633.1 coordinate 9,882, forward strand.
ATGGTGCATCTGGCTTAGTCACTACCACTGGCAGTTTTCAACAACTGAACCGGCTTACTCAATTTCCAGTTTTTTTCTTATCCCTCCTGAAATCAGTCTTCACCAAAATCTGAGTATAACTAGTTCAAGTTGCACAGTACCACTTCTTGTATTTCTGATCACTATTGTAAAAAAGGAAGACATCCATTTCATTCATATATTGAGGAGCCAGTTACAGTATAAGAAATCTATTCAATCATTGGCAAGGGAAAATTGATACATCCGATCCATTTCTGCTTCAAATCGGGGGTCAAACATTTTTATCCATGGGCTCTTCTTTCGAGGGAAAACAGGCTGGGGTTGTTGACGAGGATCATTTTCAAAGTTCAGAGTAGCAGCCTCATTAGAGCCCACATCATCCCTCATTTCTAGCAAAAGTACCTCTGCCCCAAGCATGGCCACCCCCAGCAAACGCCCCTCCCACCTCTGCGGCCCAGCTAGTAGCATATAAATTTCAAGCTGAGCTTCAATCTCGTCTTTGGAAGTCTTCCCTCGGATTGATCCCGTTTTTTCAGAACCGACTTCGATGATTACACGAATCACGTCCGCTCTCGGGTTACTATCGTCGTCGGCACCCCAATATTGATCGATACAAAAGTCCGGATACAAACGAGTATGACCTACAGGCTGACCTAAAAAGGGACACCATTTTAGTCACCAGAAGTGAAACCTTGCAAGCGCTGTACCATGAGAATCAACACTGTCCACTGACACTCCTTCCTCCCACGGTTGGCCTACATTGTCCACCGACACTCCTCCCTCCCACGGTTGGTCTACTGTGGCAAGCTCTTCACGAAGCAGACACTGGGGCTTCACGATGAATTGATCAGGGGGAAACCTGATGGAAAGATAACTATTTAAAGGACCGTAGACCTGATGTTGCCACTTGGGGATGGCGTCGCGCCAATTATCTAAACGCTCTTGGAGACGAGGGGGAAGATTTAGGCGAGGTGCGAATTTCCGCGGGGCCATTGGTGATGACTCCCTGTAGCCTACCACCTGGGTTTATAAGGGTTTATACCGCTGAGTGAACAAAGAGCTTCCCAGATAAAGGCATCTATATTTGAACAAAGGTAGAACAAAGGAAATGCTGTAGGAACAAAGATGCCTGAGACTGGAACAAAACAAGGGACCGCCGGTTACGTTGTGGCGAAAAAAAAATACAACGATGCTCAGAGTCATGGGTACGTATTGATCTTTTTATCTATTATTCTGTACAAACAGCATTGTTACCATCTACAATAACAATTTCGCAACAATGAAGCCGGTTGAAATGATAGTGGGAGAACAAGTTCCACTTTCAGCAATACAAACAGACAACAAACTTGAACAACTGCTATTAATATTTGCCTGTTACGTCAAAGGCAACGTGACTCTTCGCGTTCAATGACAGAAAGAATATTTAACGGTCATTACAATACCAATTTACCATCGTACATTTTCCTCATTACCAATATGTCACCTCCAGAAGTCGTTTGGAGCGGCTACCGACTTGATTCCCGTTCTTTCAAGAAGTTCGTAATGGTGCTCACAGGAAGAGGAGATGGCCCTTCTCCAGATAACGACCAATTCTCCGTCAAATGGGCAAGTCAGTATACAGCGTGGCGGTTCAAATTACCACCGAGAGACAGAGTTATAACGCCGAAAATTCGCTGTATGTGTATGTGCTTCAATCCCCTGTAGTCTCTCGCTGAATACGGTCCTAGTTCTCTACCTTAATCCTGATTCCCCAGACGATATCACCCACCTATTCTTCCCCATACGTTGGTTACCCTACAAGAGCCCACGTCAACTGGATGACCCTATTCATCCTGACTATGCCACCACTCATGGACCGAATGAGAAGGACAAGGCCAAGCTTGATAGATGGCTCACCTATATCCATGAAAGCAACGGCGGAAAATATCGCTTCAATGCTGATATGTTCGAGTTCACCGCTATAATGGATCTGCATCCAGCGTACGAATGGAGAATCGTATGTTACAATCACCGCTTTTTGCGACATGTTTTCCTGACAAACTTTGTAGTTCTGAGTGAATTTTGCTTATCCTGTTTCAAGATAGAATGATGTACATTTATGTTTCACTTTATGTTTCTTTCCATGGGCAATTGAACGTAGATCCAGCTATGTCTCTTCTAATCACAATTTCAAGTTTTCTCGAAGAAATCTGAGCTTGTTGAATGTTCTGACGTTTATACGCTATAATGTGCTTGGTTCGCTACGGTGATGCTGCTCTTTCATCACCATGTCACCATGAAAAACCTTCAGCACTCGGCCCTGACACATCTTCCTCTCCTATCGTGTTTTACTCTAAGTATAAAAACCCACTGTCGCCACCAGGTCTCATCGTCCTGGCACAGATGTATAGATAGATGCGCGGCCCCGTCTGAAAACGCGGTCCAGTGTCTTGACAAATACTTATTTGCGTTGACTACCCACCTTCCTTCAAGAAGTTCAATATGGTCGTAATGGGGACAGCTGCCCGCTTGCAAACCAGGAGCTTGATAACTCTTCTGAGTATTGAATTACCCAGGTACGCTTACGATTTACTACCCAGAGCAAAGGCTACATCGCTATACAAGGTTAAACTTTTCCCGTCAGTTCTTCGCTGTATACGAAACTCACCCAATTCTCACTCTTGACCGCGAGGCCCTAGACGCGCACCGTACGTTGAATGCTATACAGGAACAAACATCAATTAAAGAGTCCAAATCCATCCTGATCATGCGGTCACTCATGAATGGAAGGAAACGGAAGCTCTACTGCTCTTGCTGCCCTTGTGGATGATACACGCGAGAATCTTTGGGTCGCGAACGTGGGAGACTGTCAAAGCGAGAAGCACACAACAGTGATAATGAGGGTAGGGAGAGGTGGAACGCGTTCGTCGTGAACGCCAATGAACCGGAATGTGTGATTGACCGGCGGGTACTGGGCGCACTCCATCTGTCGCGCCTTGCCTTCTCTCCTGCTTGATGGTCTCACGACTAGGCTAGCACTCGGTGACACACCCTTCAAACAACCGCCAGAGTTGACTCGCGATCCTCTATGATCTCTTTCCCGGCTTCTACGATACTTCATGGGATAAATTCCTGGTTCGGAACCTCGCTATATTTCCGCACAACCCGAAATCACTCATGTTCTTTTGAACGATGTCGACCGACGCCATACCATTTTGAGTGGAGAGTTCTCGCTCGTCTTCTTCGCCATCATTACCTCGGTTCCTTATTCTGTCTTTTGACAGATTCACGGACCTCTGCAGTATCGAAGGTCAACAGCAAATCATTTCCGATTGGGCACGCAGCGTCATCAGCACGCAGTTGATGATGGATGAAGATGAGTTCCTTGAGTTCCTCTCCTACATCTTTGCCTATTATTAGACCAAACATGAAAATTGAGAAGTGGTAGTAAACACATGGGAGATACGGAAACATCATTATCCATTAAGAGTGACAACGCAATCACCGCTTTGAGTTGTCACTATGCCTCACCGCCGAATCCACCTCACTTCGCCAAAGAAATCTTTGACATGAGCAATGCGAGCAGCATCTTTAATGAACTGTTCATTCCGACTCATATCAATGAACTCCTGGGTACGGTTGCTGGATATGAAGACCAAAAGATGTGGTTGCTTTGTTCCAGTCACATATGCCAATTCTGGTCGAAAATAGCAATGACTGGATAGGACGCTGAGCAAATCAAAGATCAACTTAGGCGATGTCAAGGCGCACCGTTCATTACTCTTATACTTTGCATCATAATCTCTGACCCAAGGTATCATAACCTCTTTTGTCCAGAAGGTCGGCATTTTGCCTCCAGCTTCCGGATAGTAGTCGAAAATCTCGTCTCGAGGAATATACCAACCTAGATAGTAAACAGGCGTGACGTGAAAGCAGGTTCGATCAACAACTCCGCGTCTCAAAGGAGGTTCGTTGAGTGGAAGAAATTTGGTGTGTTTGCATTTCCTATGCAAAATTGAATTACTTCAAGTAGATACTGAAAAGGAATTGTATACCCAGTTGTCTGCAGTCGTTCGGACATAGCGCAGACGTTGAGGATGAGGATGTGCTAGTACGTGGTAGAAGAAGAACAAGAAAGCATCTAAGTTTCATGTCAATTATCCCACGTGGTACTGACGACGCCACAGATAAATAGCTCTTTGATGCGAAAATTTTGATCTCAATCCGACGAAAAAACCAAAAGACGTACTTGGACCGCAACGTTTCCCTTTCTAGCTATGTCTACGTTCTCCCGGACGTTGTATTCGATATTCTATATTAGGTCGGGGTCTGGGTAATCGGTAATCACGACCAGCGCTTTGATTTTATCAGTACTGTGCAGACAGTAATCAGATAAAAGACATCCACTGTACCTTTCGAGCTCCAGATTCTACTGCAACTAAACTAGGCAACGCTCCTCTAGTCCTAAGCTCTAGGATACTCTGACACCGGCCAATAAGCAGACTTGAAGAAAAGCATTGATCATCACCCCGCCCGCATACAATGCAAAATTCCGCACATCGGACAATAGCACCAATGTAAGACACTGTGTACCCTCGGTCGGATGAAATTCATCCTTGTAATAGCCCGCATACCAGTCATATCTCGTTCGGGTTAATGATGAAAAAATACAGGTATA
>MU795634.1:0-14523 GCA_027886305.1 Lentinula aff. lateritia
ATTCCCCGAAGTTGCAATTCTTTTCTGACCGATCCATTCGTTCCTAGAACCCTTCGCATGCTGCGTTGTTAGAAGGTAGAAACGATCCACATCCACTCGCTATCCGAGGCGAAGGCCAGTCAAAGGTCGACAGAAGCAAAGATAAAGGCAAAAAAGCCAACTCGCAGTCTTCGGACAACGCGATTGAACCCATTCCCGTTTATTTCTTCGACTGTGGATCAGTGGTACCTTTCCAGGACGCAACGCTCAAGCCTGGTTACCTCTATAAATGTAAGTTTGCAAAAAAAAAAAAAAAAGTAATGCACCTATCTTTCGGAATAAATGCTCACCGCTGTATACAACTCATAGCTGCATGGTATCTAGAATTGAACCCTGATCACCCAAGCGTGTTTCGACCTCAATGTAACAAAAAGTATAGAGTGACAAGTAAGTCTTAGGTTTTGAGTTGGATGCGTCATATTGAATTTAGGTTTTTTTTCTGTCCATACAGAGTATTGGCTCGCACCCCGGAAGAGAAAAGTAATCGTACTAGTTCTGCCAAATATCCCTCGGGCATGCCTTGATCCTTGTTCCTGCGTTAGGGTGTTGGACCTGACAACTTACTCACAGTCGGATGCTACTCAAGTCAGTATGATTTCTTTTATTTGTATAGCACAGTCGTTTAGGCTGATACATACAGGTAATATCGACAAACATGGAGATAAAAGAGAAGTTGAAGGGGTTGAAGAAGTCTTCCAAACTTCCTGAAAATTTGCGCCGGCATAAAAAGGCAATGGATGCATATGATGTCGTTATAATGTATGTGGTGTTTTCCCCTCCTAATCCCAATCTAATCCCCACTGAATTGATCTAGGTATCAACCTAGTGGAAGGACACTGTACGTTGCACTACTCAATGAGGAGGGTAAGCTACATCCCAATTGAACTTCCATCTGGATCGAATCCTGAACATCTCAATGACCCTTCTGTAGCCACTCGGTCGCCGACATTGAAGTATGATCAGCGTCATGACGCAGAATATCTGGAGGATGCCTGGAAAGCAATGAAACATGCGGAGGGATATTCAGGAAGTGCGGCGGCCTCAGAGAATGATGGAGATTGGAGCACCGATGACCACTATGCTTGAGTTACTACAAAAGTCGATCACATTGATATTTTTCTCCAATTCAGAGTGACAGAATCACTTGGATATGTATGTGGAATATATTTAAATGGAGCTAGAATCCACGACCATTCTTCATACTATACATCCTCTCATACGTCGCGCTCTCTTCTCCGACTTGTTCCTTTCGTTATGTAAAGGAAACCTTTTCAATCCATTGTCATTTACTATAGCAACCTACGTCGTCGAGCAAGGCCTACCCGACGGCCACAAACCTTTGAAGTCACTCAGTGCGATACAGGGTGCCCTTCCGAGTCTGATCAACCTTCAATAACATTTCGGTCCGAGGCGTTCGATGCAAACCGCGATAGGCTTGCTCCAAGAGCTTCACTGCTATGACCTATCTTTTGAGGAAGCGTCAAGTCTGTTCCTCCCTCATTCTAGCAGTTGTTGTAATGACTATTGATTTTGGGAAGATGGCTTTGATTTCTCGGCGATGTTGGGTGCTGTTACTGAACGTGCTGGGTCCAGAGTCTCGTGTGTCCATGAAATACACATGAGCAAGGCTTGACACAGAATATGTAATATGTACATGCTCCTTCTAGGCAACAGAAGCACAAGAATTCTATACTAGTTACTGTGTTTTCCGGCCCCATCTCCCCAGGAGTTTATTAACCCAGCCCATTAACAAGTTCCTAAAGCTCACAAATCCTTCGTCTAATTCCTGTCCTTTCAGAAGGTCAGACCCTCTTTTACTAACTTCCAGTACCTTGCGCATATTCCCCGTTGATGGTGAACCTCCTACCCTCTCTTTCAATCCTTTCAACACGTCCTCAGCACATTCCTCATACAGCCTACCAACTTCCACACTACGCATATAATATGCTCTTCGTACGGCGTACGGGGCAACACCGTTGTATTTGCGCACAAGAGCGTTGATCTCGTCGATAGCGACGTCGTGATATGTGCGTTCAGTCTCTTCCCATTCGGGGTCGCGGTGCGCTTTGATGTCTACGACGGACAATCGGGTGGCGAGGATGGCCGGGGGGTGTGCAGCTGTGAGCGTTCGGACGACGCGACGTATGTATGATTTACGAAGGAGGTCTCGGAAGGCAGAAACGGCGGTGTCAAGTTCTAAATGTACAATGTGTGATGGATACCTGAAAACGAGTAGAGAGAGAGAGAGAGAAGATGACCACTTACCGCTCTGCAATTCCACCCAAGGAGGAGCAGCGCCGTTTCTCTGAATGATACGATTCATTAAAAACTGTTCTCGACCAATGAAAGGGTTCTTGTCCTCCGTTGTTTGCGCGAGAGGCTGACCACGACCCTTGACATGATTGAACACACCAGCACTGCGAGCTTTCTGATCGATGGCGTTAAAGTGTCGTACAATTAGAGTATGCGAGCAGATACCTCGATCTTATCTTCAATTAAGCTCGTCCAACCTCTCATGCCTACGGGATTCGGCCTTCCTCCTATTGGCAGCTGACGACCATCAGTCCCGATCTGAGTATTCCTGAGCCCTAGCCGATAATCTAATGTAGATTCTCTGGCTCTACCAAGTCTCCCAGCCTTCTCAGTCCGCTTGAGGAGTGCTCGCTCTTTTTTTCTTGCCTCTTCGTCCTTCGGAGTAGAAGTAAGACGAACAGAGGGCGGAGGAGGAATGTTTGCAAACTTGACGGAAGAAACCGCATGAGAAGGAACTTTGAATTCCGTATGCCATGGTCTATGCGCATCCGATGATGGAAGAAGAGATTCCGTTGCCCAAGAGCCAGATGATGGTGTCGTGAAAGAAGTTATCTTTGGAGGAGTTTGCTTGAGCTTCTGCTCAGCAGTAGCGATAGTTCCACTTCTCAATGGTTTGTATTTGTCTACCAGCATCCTGAGCACAGCGTCCTGCACGCTTTCTTCTCCATCCCAGTTCTCATGCTTCTGCTCCAAGGACTGCAGATAAGCTGATTTTGGTCGTATACTTGTTCCCTCTGCTTCTTCTCTTGCAGCATCGGTGAGCAGCTTGTCACTGGCGCTTAGACCCGTTTGTTTGTATCTCTGGAAGGAGAAGTGAGGGAAGTGTTGAGAAAAATTAGAGCCTTTAGGTTGGGGAACGAATAGCAGTGGTCTCATGCAAAGATGCCGAAATTACTCATCCAAGACAGCATCGGATGAGTGCCGATTTCCGTGCCGACGCCTCTTGTGGTTTTCAGATAATCAGATTCTTCCCAGACAAAAACGTCCGTGGTAGTGTTGATATCAGTTTTAGTTTAAAACAAGTGTTACGATTGTGTTACGATTGTGTTACAGAGAATGAGGAGTAAGTCTTGTAATTAAATTAGAAATGCTACTTTTTGGGACATAGAACCACAGCTTTGACACCAATAAGCGATCTATTACTTGATAATGAATCACAAGATATCTAGATCAGGTTTGCGAACCCAGAAGAGATAATTACACTCTGCTGCACCCCATGCACCCCTCGGAGCCAGTATCCAACTCGCAGAAAGAGGATTGTAAATCATCCCTCGGATTTCAGCCTCTCTTCTCGTAGGCTCACCATTATAAAGGCGTGTTATCCATGGCCGGGAGTCATTCTGAGCTCTCTGTCCCTCCGCAGAGGAAGACATATGCGAGCGATAAGATTGGAAGAATTCGAGTAATTCTGAGGGTTTGACATATTTGGAATACGTGTGCGTACCACCAGAAACTTGACGAAGGACTTTTTCAGCCATGAATATTGTTAGGAAGTAAGATAGTGGTGTGCGAGAAATTGTCGAAAGGAACAGGTGTCCTGAAGGCTATAAGCAGTTTAATCAAGGCAACTTCTTGCAGAGTTCACCCAAACACGCACTTTTAGAAGCTCTGCGCAAGTTTTGAGAAACATTGCAGGATTATCTACGTGTTCAAGGACCTCCATTGAGCAGACAACGTCGTATCGTTTAAATTGTGGTAACAAGGATTCCGCCGGAGCGTGTTTGTAGGTCAAATTTGAACCCAGAAGTGGGTCTAGCGATGCATGGTGCTGAGCAATAGCTATATTAGATTCTGACGCGTCTATTCCGGTAGTTCGAGCACCGAGGCGAGCCAAACTCTACGAACAATCAGCTTCAAAAGTAACAGACAAAAGAGGTTGATTCTCACTTCGGACAACAGACCGCCTCCACATCCTACATCCAACACATCAAGTCCTGTCAGAACTCCAACTTTTTTGGCGTCGACCGCTTCCTCTGGCTGTTCGTCGTAGGCAGTTTCAATGAGCTTTTCACGTATAAATTGCATTCTGACAGGATTCATTTTATGCAAGAAGGTGAATTCTCCACGTTCGTTCCACCATTCTGCAGAAAGTCTCGAGAAATGTGCGATTTCGTTTGTATTGACGGTGGACGAACGGAGTAGACGAGTTGGAAACATGTCGAGAGGAGGAAACTCGTACGTACGGCCCGGTTCGGTTCAGCACGAAGGTTTACACAACTGATACGATTGCATTGATAAAACAAGAAGTAAATGGTAATACAAGATAACGAGTGTCGAAATCAAGATGAGTGTTTAGATAATAACTATATCAAGAGCAAGCGGAAAGCAGTTGTGCAGGGAGAGGCTCCTATAAGAATGCTATCATGGTCAACTCGGATACGATACCACCTTTAGACCGCAGAATGACTGCTCATCTCAACAGGAAGCTGGCTATATCCGTAGTCTGTCTGTCTCCCACTGACCAAGCCTCTTACACTCCCCCAGGCATCTCCAACAGCGGATCTTGCACTATCAAAGAACAGCCCAGTCCAGGCCACCCCGCTATCTGCCGAATCCTCATCAGGCATTACACTATCCGCCGGCCTTCGCCACCACTTCAACGTCAACGAGCTAGTCACAACCGACACACTCGAAAACGCCATAGCAGCACCAGCCATCATAGGGTGCATGTACAGGCCGATGGGGAGGAATACACCCATGGCGAGAGGAATACCGAGGATGTTGTATATACATGCCCATACGAGATTTCGCTTGATGACTGCGAAAATGGATCGGGATAGGTGGAGAGCTGCAACAACGTCGAGGAGATCAGAGCGCATGAGGACAATGTCGGCCGCTTCAATGGCCACAGAAGTCCCAGAGGAAAGGGCAATTCCGACAGTAGCTGCGACAAGAGCAGGAGAATCGTTGATACCATCTCCAACCTACATAGAAAATTGAATAAATGAGATCACGAGAAAATAAGAAAAGAGTTACTCACCATTGCAACACCATCTCCATGTTTCTCTATAAGCTCAGTGATCATCGTCGCTTTACCCTTTGGCGTCATCGTAGACCAAACATTCTCCGGGCGTATACCAACTTGCTTCGCGATCGCAATAGCCGTAGCTTTTCCATCCCCAGTCATCATATTCACCTCAATACCCATATTCTGCAATGCCCGAATAGCATGCTTACTCGAAGGCTTGGGCGAATCTGCTAACGAAACAGACAACAGCGGCTGTGGGCGTGCATTGCCTTTCTGAATAGAAACGTAAATGATAGTTCGGCCGAGGTTGGTCTCCTGGGTTTCGAACGCCGCTAGGGAAGAATTGAGAGAACCGTTGGAGGATTGGGTGATGAAGGCCGTGTTTCCAATGAGTATGACGTATTTTTGGCCAGCGAAAGTGATGAGTGCCTTGACACCCGCGCCAGTGACGCTCTCGAACGACTCGATGTCAACGTCGAGCTCGGACCCGTCTTCCTTCAACAGATCTTTACCATATACAGCAATCGCCTTGGCCAAGGGATGTTCCGAACGAGCTTCAGTGGCACTGACCATAGCAATGATTGATTTACGAGTCGTAACCCCGTCCGCACATAGGCCGTTCAAGTCAGGATCACCACCATACAACTCGGTGTTCTCAGCACCATCTGCTGGCACCCAACATAAACCCACGACACTGAGCTTTCCAACGGTAACGGTACCGGTCTTGTCCATGACGACCCGCTTAACGTTCTTGCTTGCTTCAAGGGCTCTTCCACCCTTAATCAAGATACCATTCTTTGCGCCCATGCCGGTGCCGACCATGATAGCAGTCGGTGTACTGAGACCCAAAGCACACGGACAAGCGACGACAATGACGCTGATACACATCTGCAGACACACCGCGAGCTTGCTCGAACCATGTCGGTGGAACATCGCCGGGAGACTATCCTCGCTCAACAAACCCGAAATGGCCACCCACGCAATGAAAGTAATCACTCCCAACGATATAACCGTCGGAACAAAATAACCAGCAACCTTATCCGCGAAAGCTTGAATCGGCGCTTTCGACGTCTGGGCATCTTCTACAAGTTTCACAATTTGCGCTAGAGCAGTGTCTTTCCCGGCTCTGGTGACAACCATATCGAACGTCCCGAGGCCATTGACTGTTCCGCCAATGACTGTATCCCCGACTTGTTTCAGGACAGGAACAGCTTCACCGGTGATAGCACTTTCGTCGACACTGGATGAACCTCGGATGACATTGCCATCGGCCGGGATTTTATCGCCAGGTACGAGTTTGACTGTATCCCCAACCTCAACGAGTTCGGTGGCGATTTTCTTCTCTTGCGTGCATTCGGCGTCGGTGTAAATGGTAGCCATAGAGGGAGCAAGGGCCATGAGATCAGTTAGCGCCGCACTAGTACGGCCTTTTGCCTTGTTCTCGAGGTACCGACCCATTGAAACGAACATAATCAACATAGTACTGGTATCGAAGAAAAGCATGGGCCGGAAGTCAGGCGTTGGGTTGAAAGCGGCACATCCCAAGACGGCAAGGGAGTAAAAGTATGCTGATGAGGTGCCTAGCATCACCAATACATCCATAGTGGCCGTTCCGTGCTTCAACGACTTGTACGCGGCGCGATAAAACTTGGCTCCCACCCAGAACTGCGCAGGAGTTGTGATAAGCATAACGAGCACATCACTTAGATACACCCCATTGTAGATATGAATTTGATGGAATAATTTGAGACCGGGAATTCTGGGGATGATCATGGTGAGGAGGAACACTGGTACAGCGAACATCAGACTCCAGATAAGTCGACTGCGCCATTCCATGATTTCCTTTGTCCGTGTAAGCGATTGAAGTTGGGTAGCGTTGTTTTCGTCTGAAATCATTGCATCGAAACCCATGTCTTCAATATGAGAAATCATCTCCCTCGGACCAATGATTCCACGGTCGAATGCGATTTGGCATGTTTCCGATACTAGGGATATAGAAACTGAAAGGATCCCGGGCACAGAAACCAATCCGCTTTCGACGGTAGTGGTGCAGGACGCACAAGTCATGCCATAGATGCGGAGAGTGACTTCGTCTTCCCGTGAAGGTGGTATTGCCGTGGCATCGAAACCAATATCAGATATTTCCTGTAGAAGTCGATAAGGGATGACGATTGCGTTCATGGTAGACAATTATAAGAAACTCACTTCGACGATCTTCTCTACATTCCAATGCTTTGGATCGAATTCTATAACTCCTCGTTCTGCTAATAATGCAACCTTTATGGAATGTATGCCAGCCTGCGGTCGAAGCATGCCTTCGATAGCCTTCAAACACTTTAGAACCCAAGGATAGTGTAAAACCACAGACCGATAATACGCACCTCAACACAGGAGCCACAAGTCATTCCTTCTATCCTGAGCTCACATTTCTCCGAAACAGGCTCGTCGAGAGCCATTTCCTTATCTATGCCCTTCATAAGAGGCTCCGAAGATTCCACGGGAAGCTCTACGCTGCTAGACGACGAGCGGAAGGTGGAGCTCAACGGTGTTCGGACCCATATTTCTTTGAGTAATTTGGACATTGTTTGACGGAATTAGATGGGAGGGATATTGATAATATGTGATGATTTGGTCTGGCCCGAGACGCACAGATAGCAGGAAGAAAGAATGGGGGGAAGCAGGAGGAAGTATGTGATAAAGGTACAGGTCTAGAATTAGCTATGGCTTAAAGGCGCCCTGCGCTGACAGTGACTGCTGAGTGAGTCCAATGAGAAGAGTGGGAAGGCGATGTCACGAAAAGATCCGTAAGTGATTACTCAGGCAAAAGTGTTTTATAACACAAAGACCAATTAGCTAATTTTGATTCCCTTCGTTTCACACTAGTTTTTTTCTCAAGCGAATCGTCGGAGCAGAAATAACATGTATCCATGGGAGATATTTCCAAAGCGTAGCAGAACGTAGCCATGGTTAGGCCTGGGATATAAACAGAGGAGGAACCAGCCAGCTGGAGGAAATGACTCTACTTTTCCCTTCTGCCCGATTCTACCCCGAAGCGTCATTGTCAATGCCTGCCTCCGAAAACCTACGGTCATTATTGCACTGTACGGTCTTTTAACAACGAGCTCGCGATGGACGCACAATTGCCTCAACAGCCCTGCACGTGGGATTCAGCTTTCAATATACGCAGCAATATTTGCGCAGTGAGCATCGGCATGGCGTCTGTTCTATGACTTATACCAGCTTATGCCCTCTTATACCCTTCTGACGCGGCGGAGGAACTAGTAGAACCGGCAGCTCTTTGGATTTCCAATATTCAACAACTTGACAGATGTTCAAGACGATATCAAAAAGAGTTCTATTCATTATCCTTCATCACCCATCTGAGGCACTGTATACGACTCAATACAGCTCAATACCCGGTCAATGTGTTCCAAAGGAGTCCGAAGGCGTCCAAAAGCTGAGTAAAGTAGCCTAATGACTGTGGCACGAGCTCCTGAAGTTTGCTCGGATTGCCCCCATACCTGTACCCATCAACTGCCTCGAGAGAAAGAACTGGTAAGTACGGTAATTACCGGTTCCTGTTCGATGATATTCGGGCATCCACTAGTATCCACTAACAGCCCTTCAAGAGCCCAATCAAGCTGCTCGAAGTACTTAGAAGAAATCAAGATTCTACTTTTGTCGCCTAGCTTATTCCGCGCGATAATCATCCTGTATACATCTAGTCTTCGTCTCCGACGGTTGCATCCTCACGCCGCGTATCAGGCATGCATCAACAGGCACCACCAAGTAGGAGATATAAGTACGCTGCTTCGCCTTAGTTTCCCCAGAGCTGGTCTCTTTGTGTCCTCACAACTTTGCGCATACTACTTCCTGCTTTTAGTCAGACCAACCCCCTTTGGAAAAAAACAGTGATCCCTTTCAGACGACAATGGTTCACTCTCGTACCGTGTACACTGCGCTCTTCGCTATTGCCGGAAGTGCTTCCTCCGTCCTAGCCGTTCCTATTTCCTCGTCTTCATCCAGTTCTGCTCCTACCGGTTCTACATTGGCTGCTACTGCTACTGCGAGTGGCATTGGTATCGCACCAGCCTCTACGTCTGACCTCGTAGTTCCTTCCGGGTCTGTTCCTAATTCCCGACGTTCTGAAGCTGTTGATGTTCTCGTTGACGACGTGAACAAGTGCGGAAATGGAGAAGAGGATGAGGAGATTGAGGATGAGGATGTATGTTCTTCGTAACCTTTCTACAAAAGTTTTCTCTAATCTCTTTTCATTTTTTTTCTTCCTTGTCACCATCCTCTTGTTTACAATAAACAGAAGCTTGACCTTGCTCTCATTACAGTTCCAACTCATGAAGAAGACCATGTGATGAATGTGATGACTCCACACCCCGGCCTTGATGGATCTAGTATTGAGGTAAGCCAGTATAAAGTTCATTATTGACCAGGAATGATAGTGTTTTCAGTCTGGAAAAGAGGATGTCACACTAGGAATTAACATCGGGGCTCGCACCCCAATTGAAGAGGACAAAGAGCCTCTGATTCCCAAGACGTCCTCAATTCCTGGTGGTGCGTCTGAGCAAACAACTTCATTGAAACAAAAGCTCAGGGAGGGCTTGAAAACAAGTGTGAATAACATGTTGGGTGGGTTCACAGCTGGTCACAATGCTCCTGGAGCTCCACCAAATCCCGGAAATTCCTCGAGTTCTAACAAGTTTGTTGATTAGGGAAGAAGAATCAAGCTAGGTGTAAGTCATTCTTCACTTACATTTCCAGCACATTTAGCCTGAACTTCTTCGATTGTTTCTTTCATCCACCTGTTGTCTTGTTTCCAACCTGCCACTGGAATTGTCTGCCATTTGTCATTCCTTTGTGTCATTCTCCTGTTAGTGCTTCTAGTATTCTTTGGTTGTAAAATGTATGCAGTCCTGAGTGTAAACAAACAATACCATAAACAATTCAGTCCATATATATGTATGAAATTTTGAGGTTATCAATCATCATTTACAGCAAGGTCCATCTCAATAGCTATGCAATCATCGAGTATCACTTTGTCATCCTGATCACCATCTTCACCCTCACCACATGGGCCTGGGTCACTGTCAGCATTCTATATGTTTATGCTCACTGAGTGTTGGTGGATGTTACGACAGCAAAGTGAAGATGCAGAAAACTCTTATTGAAGAGGCTTATTGTTACAGAGGAACATCTACAGTCCTTATACTAAACAAGTTACATCCTATAACAACATATGAGTAATGTGAGTAAGTTAGTAGTAGGTATGTATATATACTGGTTACATACTGTACTGGAATCCAACTCACTTTTCCCCTCTTATACCATTCTATCTAAGACTAAAATTTACTTATCCAGGTTGGTGCTTGGGAGTGTCACCACTGTACATACCATGCCTGCTCAATAATTTGTCTATACCCTGGATCCATGATTTGTTGTTGTTTGTGATAATCTCAAGTCAAGGTTTTGCTGCTGCATCCAGTGGAGAGTTTACTTCCATGTTCAGACCTTCAGTAGACCTTTGTGACCACATTAGTTTAATTTTTGCACCAAAATATGACTATCTAGGTATTCATCTTTTCATCTTTCTTGAAAGCTGGGTTTTACCTTACACAGCAATTCAGTGATCTACAATCACATCTATTCTGTGCCATTGCAATGAATTTTGAAACATACAACTTCATCGAAACAATGGAACTGAGGTAATTACAAGTAAAGAAACTCACCTTGTATTAGCATTTTTGGCAACTCCTGCTTGTTACAACTCACTGGTTAGAATTTAGATTACTGGGATATGAACCTCGGTTGCTGTTTGCTTGTTACAACTCACTGCTTAAGATTTAGATTACTGGGATATGGACCTCAGTTGCTGTTTCATAGTGTTTGAATCTACAACTGTTCTACTAATTTCATCTTACTCAAGCTACATCTATGATTTATACTTAAACAGCATAGTTTACAATTGGATGATACACTAATTCCCCCACAAACACTACACTTCCACCGGAAACAAATTTAAACTTTCTGTATTTCACATTATCATTACCTATGGATCAATTATCTGACTTTCCTTAAGGTCACCACAATGGAAAATATAAATATGCATATTGAATCTTGGTGAATGATGATAATTTTTTACTGTCCATCAGTCAACAAATAATGTTTTCTCTTATTTTCATTCCTTGCAATCAGGATGTTAGGCAACTATGCATTCACTGCTGCTTCCAGTAAGAAATTCATTTTCAGGCTTGTATTTTGACCATATTATTATGTAGCACTATGGATTGTGGACTACATTGAAACATTGCCTGCGGAATTGAGATCAATATGGAAAAAGAAAACTGGAATTTCAGTATTATTCCTAGTGAACAGATACACCTTCCTCTTGTTTATAGTATTGGGGGCACTACTGAATTTCCCTGGGAATGGAACAGATATGCAGTAAGCCATCAATTTTTGTTGACAGCTTTTTCTTAATTGCTGCACACTCACATCATAAAAGATGCCAAGCAGGAAACATAATGTTATCAATTTCTCAAACCATAGCTTTATTTACAACCAATGGTGGGTTGCATATACATATTGCATATTAGAAATTTCTACCCACTTGTTCAAAGCTCTTTTTGCTTTGAGGGTTTATGCAATTTACAACAAAAATATAGTGATTCTTGAAATAGCTCTTGTATTCATCATTCTACGATTTGTACTTGACATATGGGTAAGTGATCTTGTTACTGGACCAGTTATTTGATATTCATATCTTTACATATAGAGTGCAGTCATAGAATTGGGTGTTTCAACAATTGGATCTTCACTACAAAACTTTTCAAGGTGTGCAGGAGCACCTAATGATGCAGTTGCATTTAATCAGTAAGCACCAGTTGATTCAGGTATACTACTAATGCTTAACGCTGGATCATTTAGAAGTGTGCACTTATCATACCTCTGCAATGGAAATGCTAATTGTGGTTTATTCTAGTACAACTTGCCATTCCCTGCTTAGGGTTGGGATATAACATTTTAATTTTTGTGCTGACTGCCATTAAGACTGCCCAGCATGCAGTGGAAATGAAGAGAATGGGTCAATCTAGTATTACACAAGTGATTATTCGTGATGGTAAGTGTTGGCAGCAATGTTCTGGGAAAATTATTCAAGATTTTTTGTAGGCCTTTTGTATTTCCTGTACTTTTTATTTTCTAAACAAATAAGGGCTTTGAGTACTGATTTTGCATAATACAAGACTTATGCTTGTAGTGGCAGTTATGGAGACCATTTGTGGGGTGGTGAGTCTAGCATTATATTAACTCCAAGAATATCAAGGTTTATAAAATTATTCCAGATAGCAATAAAGCCAGAAAATCACACTGTATAGAAATGTGTGAAAATCCTGCAAATCATTTCTAACCTGACCTTCCACAGAATTTTCTTGAATTTGTTCCTCCATTCTATAATTTGTAAATCAATATTTCATTTAATTGGTCATTACATTCTTTTCAAACTATTTTGCAGATTACCCAACCTCCTCATCAGTCGTCTGATGCTCAACTTGCATACATATTCAGCAGCATCCCAAGGGCAACAAACCAATGTGTCATCAATGAAGTTTGCTTTTAGTGCCCCATTGAATGGTGAATCTTTTAATGAAGGGGGAGATGAGGCAATTGAAATGGATAATTTTCGAAGAGAATATGAAAGGCCTGTTGAGGCTTGAAGGTAATTTGCAGTTGAGAATAACATGGTTTATTCTCATATGTATTCCATACAGCTGATGTAAATTATGCCAGGAGTTGGGGACCAACCTTGTTGAGGTTGAACCCAGTTGTCCTTTGCATGGATAAATGAAAAGAAATTCCTTTTTTTCCATGACATATATTTAATTCCTTTTTTATCGATTATTTTTCCTGGAATGTTATATTTATTGATTTTCCTAGATATTTTGAGAATTTCCCTGATTGTTTTCTTGAATTATTGAATTATTTATCATATTTATCTACTTTTCACATATTTATTTTATTCACTGTTCACTTGAATCTCATCTATAGTGTCTGGCCATAACATTTTACAAACTTTTCAATAGTCTCAGGTGTTAAGATCATATATACCAACAACCTGTGTTTTGGCAATGAAGGGCCAATTGGTATCTAAGTTGAATCAAATGGGACAGTGGTGAAGTCATTAACAACACCGCCACCATATCGCAAGTCCCTGGAATAAAGTATAGAGGGTGAAGGATGAGGAGCAGCCAAGCTGATCTGTGTTAAGATCATGTATACTGGTAAGTTCATGCCTTTGTAAGACCTGGGTCAGAATTGGTCTTCAGGATGGAGTTGGTATGCGTAGTTTATGTTGTAGCATGCTAGGAGCAAGCTGGAGCTCAAAGGGAGCTACAGGAACCATGACCGAGGACTGGAATGACCTAGTAGTAGTACGGAAATGTGAGGGGTGACCCTTGGGGAGGTTCCTGAGAAGATCAGGGAGGTCCCTGAGATGGTAGTTGAAGTATGTTAACAACCTCAATAGCTAGGAATGTTGTGAGAGTTACGCATTGTAGGTCCTGGGAGCTGAGAAGGTCAACATTAATGAGCTGCCTTGTTTTTGTGTGAAAGAGAAAAGAAGGAATCAAATGGGCACTCCAACCAATCTAATACACAATATGCAAGTTCACTGCTATCAAATTTATTTAATAGCAAGGGGTAGTGTTGTCAAAGGTTCCGCAAAGCTTTTGAGAGCTAAGGAAAAAGCTTCAATCAATCAATTTGAATCATTCTGGGAATTCAATATATTCCTTTGATCAAGGTAAATTCAGCATGATCTGTGCTTTAGTGGTATTGATATGGGTATATCAAGAATTGGGGGTTTGAATCAAAGTAAATTAAAACCGAAACACACAGACCCCTACGGAGGGCTAGAACTATGTTCTGGCACAACCACACAGCATGATTTGCCCTTAAGACCAATGACTGATCCTAAGTTCGAAGAATTCCCAACAACTGGATATAACTTCTTGCAGTCACAAGGAGCAGAACACGACATTCCTATACTTGCAAGTGCCAGGCCCAAATGGCTGCTAGCGAAGAGGCTTCAGTCTGGCAGGAGTGTGTCTTTCCTTTTTACGGATTAGCACTGCAACGTTGTCCCAAAATCACTTGTATTCCAGATACATCTGATTGCTATTTATACATACAGG
>MU795635.1:0-14508 GCA_027886305.1 Lentinula aff. lateritia
TAAAGCCAGACCCCCCACTACCTGGCCCCTGATCTTGACCTCTCTGTCATTATCTTGGGACCAGGTATGTGCCTACTTACTAGTATTTACAACTACGATACTAATATAACTCTGTCATTATCTTGGGACCAGTTTGTCCACGTTCCGATCAGTTGCTTCGCCTCTACCGCCTGCTCAGTCGCTCTGCTCTTCCGCCTGCCCCATTGCTCCACTTAGTCACTCCGTCTCTGACGCTTTGTGACACTAAGTGAATGCAGTTGCTGCCTAGGCCGTATGAGGAGGTATGGGATAGTGCCGATACTGGTCAGGAGAGCCTGACCAGAGGTAGTTGTGGAGCTTGGGTAGACCTAATGGAGGGTCCTAGAGGTGTAGAACGTAACGCGTAACCACTGCTTTGATGTGGAGGGGAGGTGTAGTCAATACGAGTGGGGTTTTGTGGGGAGCTTAGGAAGCAATGAAGTGGAATTGGGAGCGTAATGGAAGGTTCCAGAGGATGAAGGATGAATTGTAGAGCCTCAACGTAGATGATGAGTCGAAGGAGAGGTGTAGACAATACGAGGATTGGGAGAGAGAGAGCAGAGAGGGGAAACAGAGAAGTGAAACAGAGATAAAGGAAACAGATAATGAGGAAATATATGACAGTTGAGACGTGTCAGGCCCTGTTAGCAAGTACTAGTAGACTGTACTAAAGGGACCAAGCCAGGTAGGAAGAGTTTCCAGGTAAGATTTGACAATAACACACTGGGGAGCTCTGAGGGGAGTCCCCAGCTGTCATGCACTGGCTCTAAACCACGATGCTGTAACTTCCTTGTTCCACCCAAGTAATGCCCCCAAACCTCCTTTCTCTCTCGGGAACCTCCCCCTATCCTCTTGGGAACCTCCTGACGCCACCTCCAGACCTCCCCAAACCGCCACCGGGAACTCAATACCTCCACAGCCATCTACCGCCTGACAGACCCGGGAGCTCGTCCACGCTTCCATCAGCCTGTCCTCATGTATTTTAGATCATCCCCATTGAATGCCCACTTCACACAATGTTTCTCTGATCCTTTCCTCTTGCCTATATAAGTACCCTTATATCCTAAAGATCACTAGCTTGGTATATTTTGAACACACACCCTTTGTACCTGCTAACCATACGGATTTCTCTTTACTCTCTGTTTCTCTATCTCAGTTTCTCTCTACTCTCGTCTGTTGTCTCTACGATCGTTTATACGGTCTAATATACGCTTTTACTTCACGTCTAAGCAATCCAAGTGAGTCTCCGAGCTCCCTCGAACAGTACTAAAGCTCCCCAACACCTAATGCCTTGGTGAGCTAACCTTCCCCAAACCTCCTCGAGCTCCCCAACTGCTCCTCAAGCTCTGGGACCTCGATCGAGGTAACGTCAAAGCCATCCCTTACGTCGAACTATGCACCGCCTCTCCATTACAACCTCCAACACTCGAGGGCGTTCATCTCTAAGCCCCAGTTCCCGGGACCTCCCCTCCTGGGCGCATATCTTCTCAGGAGCTTACACATTCGAGACCCACTTCAACTACAACCTATTCGATCTTATGTTGACGTTCTAGCGAGTACAACTCCTACTACGCAATGCTACTAGGTTCCTGTTACTTCTACCTCCCCTCAGACACAGAACTCCTCCGCGCAAGTTCCGTGCTGCCTAATTGTGGGCTGCTTAAAAAGCCAGACAATCGTGCTGCAACCCGCATTCCCTCATGGCCAACCTTGTCGAATACCGCCAGTTAGGAAACTCTGGTTTGAGGGTATCTGTGCCCATTGTCAGCTGCTTCTGCTTTCTTTTCATACCATTGATACTAAATAAATTGAGCTGCATAGGTAGGTGCAATGAGCTATGGATCTCCTGAATGGCTGGTGCGTGAGGACGTTACCTATATAGATTGATGACATCCATGTTGCTCTCTTTTCCTAGCCGTGGGTGCTCGATGAGGAGCAATCACTCCCCATTTTGAAGGCGGCTTGGGATCGTGGTATCAACACAATTGACACTGCAAATGTCTACTCGAATGGCGAGTCTGAAAAAATCATTGCAAAATTCATTGAACAGGTTAGTAGCCTAATTCGGGACACATTTTCTATGACGACTTGCCTTCATGTTCTCGATGTAGTTCAACATCCCTCGTAATCAAATCATTATCCTTACCAAATGTTACGCTCTCGTCGGCTCCACCCCAGGTCTTCAAACATTCTCGAAACCCGAACTGAGGAATCAGCGTGAATACGTGAATCAATCAGGCTTGTCCCGTGCAGCTATCTGTAATGCAGTCGATGCTTCATTGCAACGCTTGAAGACGCCCTACATTGATCTCCTGCAAATTCACCGCTTCGATCAAATGGTTCCGGTGGAGGAGACGATGAAAGCATTGCATGATTTGGTCCAAAGTGGGAAGGTTAGATATATCGGCGCCAGCTCTATGAGATGCTGGCAATTTGCGCATATGAACGAAGTCGCGGAGAAACACGGTTGGACAAAGTTTGTAAGCATGCAAAATGAATATTCATTGCTTTACCGAGAAGAGGTGAGCTATATTTTCTTGCTGACCCTATCAAAAACCCTAGACCTCTACCTAGGAGCGAGAAATGAATGCCTACTGCAAATACAATGGTATAGGGTTAATTCCTTGGGCACCCGTTGCGGCAGGCAGCCTTTGTCGGCCTGTAGATGCTAACACGACTGACCGCGCTGAATCTCGCAAAGATTACCCACCTTCACAACTCTCCGACGTCGATAAATTTATCATTGGACGTGTGGAAGAGCTTGCGAAAAGGAAGGGTTGGACAATGACCCAGGTCGCCTTGACATGGGTTAAAATGAAAGTTTCCAGTCTGATCGTAGGGATGTCTAGTGTACAGCGTGTCGAGGATAACATTGTAAATGGATTAACACTCACTGAAGAAGATACTAGATATCTCGAAGAATTGTGAGTGCTTTCAACTAAGGAGTTTACCCTGTTCGAATACTTATGTTCTTTTCTGTACTCTGTAGATACGCACCGAAACCAGTTCGAGGACATCAGTAATTGAACAAACTTATCGAAAGGCCCTCTCTGATCAGTAGTCAATCAAATGTCGTTTGAACTCAAAAGTTTTTATGATACTATTAAATGCCGACCAGAGGTGCCGGTTTGCCGACATCAGCAAGCAAACCATAGTCTTTGAACTACTAGTGATGTGTGTAGAGTATGTGTAGCTGTGTAAAGCAGAGGACCTGCAAGGCCAAATAGACCTTGAGGCTCCACGGTAGCTATGCAAGTCAATGGGAGGAAGGCCGCAGGGCCTCCGGGTCCCAGTGCAAATCCCCATAAGTATTTGCAGTGGAAATAAAATGGAGCTTGAGACACTAAGGCGCCGAGTCTCTGCACAGAGTCTTCAAATGGGCATGATGGTGGTTTGTGGCAGGAGCAACAAACTCACATCATGTGCATGTTTGAAGACTCAAGTTTGTCACACTTGTTCCGAGCTGACAAACTGCCATCTTTGAACAAGCACATGATGCATTGCTGGACACTGCATCATGTCTCTCTGCTTCAACCCCTCTTTTATTTCCAAGCTGAGTGGTTAGTGGTAGCTGGATGTTAGGAGATAACTCAGTTGTCCTCGAAGCAACTAATCATTAATGTATGTAAGTGCCTGTTAAGAGATAACTACGGTTGGTTAGTACTATGAGTAGGCTGCAAACTTGGAGCTCACCTCAGTTGTCTTCAAAGCAACTGAGGGACTCAAAGCCGCTGTTGGCATGATGTACCTGCTACTGTACAGTATAAGATGATAACACCATTTACGTAACAGTCCACTAGTCCTATATATGGAGTACTTCCCTAACACCCCCCCACTCCATATGATCCAGTCCAAGTAATGAAACCATTTTGGAGTGAATTGTCCCACTCAATGCTTTGGTGAAGATGTCTGCGACATTCTTGCCGGATTGGATGCATTGGATGTTTACCACTCCACTAGTAACCTTTTCCCTCATGTAGTGGTGTTGCATTGCTATATGTTTTACCAGGGCATGTCATTTGGAGTTCTCCATTAGGCATACCAGCCTGAAATTGTCCCCAAGCATGCTGATGGGCCTGCTCCAGCTCAGGTCAACTTCCAACAGGAAAGATGATAGCCACACGGCCTGTCAAGTTGCTCCAGAGAAGCCTATGTACTCAGATTTGGTTGTTGAGAGTGCAATGGTTGCCTGTCTCTTTGAGCTCCAGGACACTGGTGCCCTGGCCATGAAGAACATGTAGCCTGATGTTGATCTCAGTGTGTCTTGGCATCCGGCGTAATCGGAGTCCACATATGCATGTGGTTTGAGACCTGATCCTGGTTTGTGTGCCATTGGCACTCCATAGGTGATTGAGTAGTCTAGTATATCGAGCAGGCAACCTGCTACCCATTCAATGCATTCCCAGTGAGCTTGTCCCAGGCATAGTTGGTACCAAGCCAGAAGACTGCCCGCAAACACTAAGTCAGGCCAGGTGCAGACCTGTCCCCAAAGTATAGACCCCACAATGGCCCAGTGGGGTCTGTTCTGCATGAACTGCTGGTTGGCCTCTGGTATAGGGTCAGGTAGTTCCTGTAGTTTGACATTAGGGGGTAGTAGGGTATTGCGTCGCCAGATGTGTTTGAGTCTAAAATGTGCTATCATCCTCTGGAAGTATGCCTTCTGCGAGATTGTGATGGATTTCATTTTGGGGTTCTGCTGGATTTTCATGCCTAGGAGCACTTCTGAGACCACCTTGTTTGACTCTCATCTCTTCCCAAGGTCCCGGTGTAAGACCTGGGTCAGAATTGGTCTTAAGGTTGGGTTTGGTATGGGAAGTTTTATGTTGTAGCATGCTGGGAGCAAGCTGGAGCTCGAAGGAAGCTATGGGAACCACAACCGAGGATAGGAATGACCTAGTAGTAATTTGAGTTGCAAGATGTGACCCTTGAAGGGGTTCCCAGAAGGTCCAGGGAGGTCCCTAGAACATTAACGGAGGAGGGTGGAAGTAACGGGAACCAGTAGACGTGAGAGCGTTGCGTCGGATGGGTTGTACTAGCTAGGAACGTCAACGTAGAATCGTTGTAGACCGTAGTTGATGTGGGTTTCAAACGTGAGAGCTCCCGATAGAGTATAAGCCTGGGAAGGAGGTCCCAGGAAGTGGGGGTAGTGGTTGACATCCTTGAGTGGTGGAGGTAGTGTCATGCCTTGCTTCTCTAGACCTTTCTCTTTCCTTTCCAGACCTCCGGTTCATTGCTTATATGTGTTTCCAATATTCTATGCGCCATCCTTACGATCTTCACCATACATACTACCTGTCACTCCAGTAGCCACATGACATATGTACCTGACAGCCTCATGTACAGTATATAGGCTGGTGTAAGACCTGGGTCAGAATTGGTCTTAGGGTAGGTTTTGGTATAGTGAGTTTATGTTGTAGCGTGCTAGGAGCAGGCTGGAGCTCAAAGGGAGCTACAGGAACCGCGACTGAGGACAGGAATGACCTAGTAGTGGCTGGGGTTGAGAGATGTGACCCTTGAAGGGGTTCCTATAAGGTCCAGGGAGGTCCCTACGGCGTAGGGAGGGGTCAGAGCACTTGCGAGAATCGGATCTCGAATGGTCTCGAATGTATTGGTATAGATAGATAGTATAGAATCTTCACGCCCTCCCATAATTTTTCTCACTTGTCATGATGATCAGTGCTAGAGTTGTCGTACTTAATCAAGTGTTCAAGAAAGTATTCAATCCAAAGATGAGCGCTAGAGCCTCTACATAATCGTGCACCAGTTCCCACCTTCCTCCTGACGAGTCCTACGTTGTGTTGCCTCCAAATCTCGAACTCGTTGTTCCTGCTGCTGTCTTCGCTCCTCGTGTATCACAGCGATCCTTCTTTGTGCTTCTTGAACAAGTCTGTCGTTCCTTACAGGATCAATATGATAACGGGGTTGGGGAGGTTCTTGTGCAATTCGACGAGCAGTGGCAAGGTTGTTCCAGACTTGCAGCTCACGAGCCTGCGCATCATAGTCTAAGTTCTGAATCAATCCATCTCCGTCTCCATATCCACCGTGAGCATTCGTCATATGGGCATATATGGTGTCTGCACCAAATACACCCATGCAACGCCAGCAGACGTGCGCTCCACATCTACACGAAATGTGATTACACCCATCCGTCTTTTCTATCCAGACGGAACATCTCGGACACTTCTTGACGCCAGTTATTCCAGCCCACTGAGCATTGAGCTCTTCATTGTTCTCTTGATCATTCCGTGAACGTTGTCTTTCGTCGCAGGACATGCCTTCATGCCCTTCGTGACATCTAGTGCATATTTCGGAGAGGCACGATGGACAGCAAACATGAGATTCAGACAAGCCATTACCCGCACATCGGTAAAGCTGTTCGCAATCCGGAGTTGGACAATATTTGAATACTTCCGGGTTCTTCTCAATATGTTGCATAAATGCAGCTTCGAGGAGGGTATCAAATTGTACTTCGGTGAGAAACTTCTGGATCACCGGCAACGCGATTGACTTCTTGCACTGAGCCTCATCGCCCAGACAGACAATTGGAAAGTTCTTGACATCAGCGGTGAGGAAGTGGTGTAAACAAGCATTGCAGTACTCATGCCCGCATCCAAGCTGAACGGGAACCGACACTTCATCCAAACAAATCGGACAAGACGAGCCGCCTTCATTTTTAGATGGCTGGACCTTTCGATGCGACTGCTCAATGAGAGTGTGAAGTGCACGTTGAGCATCTTCACCTCCTCGAATAGTAATGCGGGGTAAACCAGAGATATTCAGTGACACGCTATCGTTTCCAAACCTTTCCTTCAAGGAAGTCATCCCTTCCTGCGCAAAGAACCGCACGCTATCGCGGTTCAACGTCACAGTATACTCCAAACCCGCAAGTCGATCGATTTCTCGTAATATCGCCTCTCGAGCCTTCTCTATGGCCGGTTGTTCACCATAAGCCTTAACGACCCTCAGTCTCCAGTCTGGAACGACTACCACCCCAGTAACAGATAGAAGAGAACGGAGAAACGATCGACCAGAGTCAGTGCTGAATGATCTGTGCCAAATACCTAGTTTTTCTCCTGCTGCGAGATTCTCGACGCGGACTTTGAACATCCCAAGGGTTTTTGCGTCAGCTCCTTCTACCTGGACAAAAACTTTTTCCTTGTCTGGCTTCTCGTTTATACGCATCCTAAGGTCCTTTTTACCTCCGGCGTCAGATAGAAATGACTTCCAGCGAGTGAGTTGAGCTTGATATTGACGGAAGGGAATAGTGATCTCATATTGGATGGGGTCGGGAAGCCACAGACGGAAGAAGGCATTACCAATCCATGAAAACTTCTGACTCCTCAGAAGGTCGTGTATTCGTTTCGCAGAATCCCATTTGTCGAAACGGGCATAGACTGTATGTTCAACAACAGCAGTGGTATGAATTTGTGATCGCCCCTCGTCAAATTCGGGCGGCTCGATGGATCTGACACAACAAAGCCATCTGATATGTTCCTTCAGCTGCGATTTAACGTTATCTTCGGCGTAACCTGAAGACTGGCCAGATATTCTTCGGGCAGTTATCCCGTCAAAGAAAATTCTGACATTGTCGTCTGTCAATTCGAAAGGTAGGTCACTAATAAGGATTTGGCCTGGGGTAATGTGTCCATGTCGGTTCGTATTGTTCTCGACTTTGATCTTGCGACCAAAAGCCAATGTCCCGTCAAAACGTCTCCTCTGGTCTTCGGCGGTAATTTCAGATAAATATGTAACAACGTATCGAGAGGATGGATCTTTCCAAGAGATTTTCAAAGAGAAAGTGCCAGAATTACGGGTATGCATGCCGCCCACTCCCCCGCTCTCATTGAGGTCAAGCTTGAGTGATTGCCCTCTGAGAATGACACCGTCCAGCCTGCGAACCAGATCTTTGGCAATATCGACATCAGCTAGTACGACCGCTTCCTGCAACTGGTTCCACCGTTTCAAACTAACGACGTAGAACTTCTGCCTAGCGTCAACCCCCATATCACCGAGGTTCATATGTAAGAAGTCCCGGAACGGGTCCGCCTGTACTCCAAGCGGGATATTCCTGATCCTCACCCGGCAAGTCTGAAAGCCAGAGACAGTCCACACGATTCGGGCACCAGCACCAAAAGTGGCGATGGTAGAACCGAAGGTATTACGCTGGATGGTGACCAACGCATCGGAACGATGTTTTTCAGCGAGTAGAGCTTGTTCACGGATCTTGAATTTCTCTAGAGCAAGAGCTTCCTCCTCTGCCCTATGTTTCGCTTCAAGGTCCGCTTCCTTCTTCTTCTGCGCTACCTCTTCGCGCTGCCGTGCCAGCTCCAGCTTTTTTCCTCTTTCCTGGTCCGCCTTGCGTTTTCTCTCTCTAGCGCGCTCATGCTCCTGCTTCGCAATCGCTTTTGCTCGATGATTTTTTGAACCTTTGTTTTGTGGCGGGCTGATTGGAGTCATATCCGCAGTAAATTGTGACACAAAATTGCTTCGTACTGCCTGTGCGGAGTCATGACTATATCGACATTGGTCTCCTTTTGCGCAAGAACCCTTCCTCCATGCGAAACACAGTTCAACTTGGAGCCGTGCTCTACTTTCACTCGGGGTCTGAATCTGCGATTTTTGAGATCTCAACTACTTCACTCAATGAATTTTAGAGCAACATGAAATGTGCATACCTTTGCATTGCTTGCCGCCACTGAAGCTGAGTTGGAACGACCAACGGTCGTGGTTATCGCCGCTACAGTGCCATGACGCCACCTACACTGATCGCCATAACGACATTGGCCTCGAGCGAAAAACGGGCAGAATCGTCCTGAACCGGATCTGGATTCCGAGCCAGGCTCTGTGGCGAGAGGACTATGAGTATCATCGCGTCCTGTGGTGGATTCCGTATTGCGACCTGAGCGACAACGAGTTGAGATTGAATTTGTCGACATGGGGGTAAACAAGAGAGCAGTGAACGATCTCGTTCACCAATTGCAAAGTGTGTTTAACTATGCGGCGTCAGAAGTCTGCCTCGTGTATCAGACGCGGCTATAAGGTTTGCTCAAGGCCTAAAGGTCGTTGGATAAGGCGGTTTCAGCTGAGAGGAAGGCTCACTTTGATAGGATCGGACGTGTATCTTTATAACAACTCGATAGAACGATGTGAATTGTTCAGTGAGAAGAATACCGCATTGTCCGATGGTAAGCCTTAGCAGAATGAGATCGATGAATCCAAGCTTTGTCCATTTCCAAATAAAGTTCAGATGCATCGAACCATTGAGCCGGAGACTATGATCAAGTAGGTAACTGAGGTTCTACATGTCGCCCGGGCAAGATATCCGATATCCGTATGCAATTGTTCTAGATGTGTTCCAATTCAAGCATACGCGTCAAAAGAACTGCAGTGCTGTAAAAATTTTCCGGTCTTCCCAGCCTGCACACGGATGCTGAATCAAGATCGATGCATCAGACAAAAGCCGCAACGATGTCCATAGACGACACAATTACCAACTCCAACAGTGCTCACCAATAATTTGAAACCCTCATATCTCTCCCTCTAATAAATGTGTCTGCTAAACGCTACTGAGGATGACAAGTCGCTGTTCGTTGAAATCTAGTAATTCAATTCGATGCTGGTTTATTGACTCGTCACTCACTACGAAGTTTCGAGAACTATACGAACTGGGTTCAGTCGATATGATCAAGGAGACATCCAATCGGTGTGTTTATAATGACGACAAGGATGGGTTCCTTTCAGCAAATACCTCCCACGCCATCGGGGTGGCCGCACTGTCCTTAAGCTTGCAGGTTCGTACCGGACTCTCATTCAAGTCCTTCTTCTTGGCAGAATTACTTACCATAAAACAAGTGGTTTATTCAAAAAAAAATTGAAGCTTTCGCAAGCGACCAAGACTCTCGTAGGAAGCCGATCCGATGTAGTGTAGTCTTTCTTGCACACAGCCTACATCTCGATTATCAAACCGTACTTGGTAGGTACTGAATTAATCCTTCGTCTATAGTCAGTACACTAATCACATTCTTCAGATTGGCAAAACGATACATTGATGAAGATTTATGTCTCCGACTCCTCCCATATATATGTTGACGCATCCCATTCCTTTCGCGAGCTCTAATCTTCCGTCAATTTCCCCATTCACCTCCTTTTTCCCTTCAAAACAGTCTTTCTCTTAGCAATCTGCACCGTATTGACCGCGTTTCTCAACTTCTGAACATTCAGCCTGCCGTTACACAGTCAATGTGAACATCGTATCCACCAAGATGGCAAGATCATGACATGCATCACCAGGTCCAATTAGCGCATTAGTAGAGTGTAGCTCAGGACCAAGCTTCTTCAGTGGAACATATATAAGCACTCCAGGGGAAGCATCTGACGAAGCTCCAGCTGTCTGACCTGTTTCTTCGTCTCCAGCATATCCCGTGTTCAACGGTACACCCAAAGCGTATCTACGTCCCTGCGTTCCGATGATCTTTCGATGTACCCAATTCCTTCACGCAGCAGTCTCGTTGTACTTATCGACTCTGGTCGCGCTTTCTTCTGCTGCAATCTATGATCAGTACAGTGACCTCCCTTTGGGAAAAGAGTACGATTTTATTATTGCTGGAGGTGTGTGTTGCCTTTTCAAGGTTCCGACGATCGAACAAAGTTTTGTTGGCAGGAGGAACAGCAGGGATTGCACTAGCAAGCAGGCTCTCAGAAAATTCTGCCTTCAATGTGTTGGTGCTTGAAGCTGGATCATCGTACGTCCACCTCTTTCCCTCTCATCGCCTTGCTTTTTTAATTGTCCTGGAAACTGAACCGCTGTGGGACCCACAAACAAACTTCTTGTTCCTGATATTTATTTCCGATTCTCCTTCGGATGAACTTCGCGGTCCACTATTATCACAACATACAGTTCCGTCGGCGTGTTCAATATAACCGTTCCATATTTCGCCACCCGGACGGCGTTGCAGTACGACTGGAATCTTACAACGACAGTCCAGCCCGGGTTGGGTGACCGATGGTTGTTTTTCCCAAGAGGATTCATCTTGGGCGGATCTAGTTCGATTAGTGGGTGTATTCATGTTTTTACAATGAACACGGAGCTCAGTTGTTTATGAAGATGGAATGTTCTACACCCGCGGGTCTTCGGACGACTTCAATCGCTTTGCAGATACCACTGGAGATAACGGATGGTCTTGGGACAGTATTCAACAGTACCTTGCTCTGGTTCGTAAACATGAAAAACTCTTTTGCTTGTCTAAACCGCGTTCTATTGCCTTTCCTCCTTTTGCTTGATGTTTCGTTCGGCTTGTCTCGATTAGAACGAAAAACTTGTGCCTCCAGCTGGGAATCCTAATACTTCAGGTGAATACAACCCTAACGTCCACTATTCCAATGGAGCGGTCGATGTCAGCCTGCCTAGCTTCTCGCAAAGCATCGATTCAAAGGTCCTGGATGCCGTGGATGAACTAGGGGGAATATATTCATATAACGAGGATGTCAATTCTGGGTCGCCTTTAGGACTAGGTAACTCTTAATGCACACGCCAACAACAAACATGCTAATATCGTTGCGCAATAGGTTGGCTGCCACGGACCATTGACTCGGAAGGGCGCAGGAGTAGCTCTGTCACCGCCTATCTCCGTGATGAGGCAAAAGACAACTTGGATGTATTGGTGAATGCGCGGGTAGCCCGCGTTGTTCCGACAAGTAACACAACAAACTCGACTACAAGGTACTCGTTCCGTACTGTGGAATTCACGCAGGATATTACCAAAGGTCAGTCTGCCTATCGCGATAATCTAGTAGATAACCCGATTTACCTCCTGTTCATGTAGTCACCCTAACCCAAATTACAGCTTCGAAAGAAGTCATTATCTGCGGAGGTGTCGTTGGTTCTCCTCAAATACTGCTCAATTCCGGCATTGGCAATTCCACTACTCTGCTCGCCGCAGGAATCACGGCCCTTGTCGACCTTCCTAGTGTTGGACAGAATCTTTCCGATCAAGCTTTCATTGCGAATGCATTCTCAGCCAGCACCACAGATACTTATGACGATATCAACCGCAATGATACCGTTTCGAATGAGGTGCTAGCGGAATGGATGGGAGAAGATGGACAGGGAGACTTTCAAGGCGCTGGTCCACTAGGCGATACGTTCGCAAACCAGATATCATATTACCGGATTAGCGAAGAATTGACAGATGAGTATGGGGACTTCGCTGCGGGTGCGACGTCTCCCCACCTAGAAATTTATCCCGGAGTGAGTGAACTTTCTCAATACCCAAATCTTTCTTGTCTGAATGTGTGGACTGCAGAATGGTTACTTCATCGCACCCCCAGCAACTGGTTATTACATGTCAATGACCACAGTAGTCGTTTCTCCTGCTTCTCGTTGGTAACTTGTCTTATCTTTATTCTACTCTCATTTTCTTCGTCAATTAGGCGGCTCCATCACTATCAATGGCTCAAACCCATTCACTCCTCCGATCATTGACCCAGGGTATCTCACGGCCAAGTTTGATATTGTTGCAATGAAAGAAGCATTCAAGATCGTCTACACGTTCCTCAATGCCTCAGTCTGGGACGGTTACATCCTCGAACCACCTACAGGACTACCAAGTATCCACGACTTTTTCACCATGAACGCCACAGAATTAGATGTTCAATTAGAATCATACATCCGTAACTCTACCGGAAGCTCGGCACATCCGGTGGGGACCGTGGCGATGTCTGCCAAAGACGCAAGCTATGGGGCTCTGGACCCGGATTTAAAAGTCAAAGGTGTAGATGGTTTGAGAGTAGTTGATGCGTCTGCTTTCGTGAGTTATACATTCAAGTTATTGGACTTTTATTCATGACACTGAGGAAATGTCTTCAGCCATTTGTTACCTGTAGCCACACGCAGGTTCCAGTGTATGTTTTTGCAGAGCGCGCTGCTGTGTTAATCAAAACATTGTGGCAGCAGTAGTTGCAGCAATACTAGTTTCGGCAAGTAGTAACAAATGATTGTCTGCCTATACCTACACATAATAGTTGTATGCTTTCTACTCGAGGACAGTATTTTACGTTGTGCCTCACTATAACCACTTCCCGTCTTCGGGATGAATAAAATGCAGCACAGTATTGGACAGCTAGGCTCCACTTCTTTGCACCACACCCTGCTTGGTTAGCTAATGTACTTGAATTGTTTAAAAAAACGCGGCACGCATAGGGCGCGCTGCGAGTGGATAATAGGTCGCCCTGTATGCTCAGTGAAAGTGAGATGAGCTAGAATGAGCTGTAGAATCGTAAGCTTTGAAAACTAAAGAGGTTTCAAGTGTAGCTCAGCACATCAAAAAACTGCAAGGTTTGTCCAAATAGTTTCAATGGCTCAACAAAACTGGCAGTGTTTGTGCGACGAAAAGCCAATGAGAATGACTTGTGTCGTCATAAGGCTCTAGGCCTTGGGCCTTTCTCGTGGCAACATGAGTACCGATGTGAATCTCACTCACCTCTTGAAAAACTGACTAATTCTGGGGTAGTTTGCAAGCAAGGTCGAAGTAATTAAAGCTGCTCATGGGACCAGGACGAAGAATCCTTCTTCATCCAAAACTATCACCACCAATATCATCATGGCCAACCCCGTCGAATACAATCAACTAGGGTCCTCAGGATTGAGGGTGTCGGTGCCCATCGTAGATCCTCTTTGTCTGGTACCCTAGACATCTTGAGAACTAATGGTCTTCCTGACTAGGTTGGCGCGATGAGCTATGGATCGCCACTTTGGGGTGTAAGTTAAAGATCCCTTTCACTGTCCATCGTCTAACTTACCACTTTCATCCGTACTTTTTAGTCTTGGGTTCTGGACGAAGAAAACTCACTCCCCATCCTCAAAGCTGCTTGGGATCGCGGGATCAATACAATCGACACCGCGAATGTTTACTCAAATGGCGAATCTGAGAAAATTGTTGCAAAGTTCATTGAAAAGGTATATATATGGACTACCCCATCGTATTGATTCGACCTCATTCCGCAATCAGTACAACATTCCTCGTCACCAGATCGTTATTCTCAGTAAATGTAATGGTCTGGTTGCCGCGGATCCTGGTACCCGCACATACTATAACCCTCATATGAGAGATTGGCCTCAATATGTCAACCAATCTGGTCTATCTCGCGCTGCGATTTTTAATGCTGTCGACGCATCCTTGGAACGTTTGGAGACCTCCTACATTGACCTCCTCCAAATTCATCGTTTTGATCCCAAGGTGCCAGTGGAAGAGACAATGAAGGCTTTGCACGACCTGGTGCAAAGTGGGAAAGTAAGGTACATTGGGGCTAGCTCAATGAGGTGTTGGCAGTTTGCACGTATGAACGAAATAGCAGAAAAGCATGGGTGGACGAAATTTGTGAGTATGCAGAATGAGTATATGCTGTTCAATTTGCACAAAAAATAACTGTCGGATAAAGTGATTCATCAGTCGGACATTGTCACAAAAACAGTAAAATATATTGTATGATGTC
>MU795636.1:0-14495 GCA_027886305.1 Lentinula aff. lateritia
TAGCGAGAAAGAACAATAAGGAGAAGATTACAATAAAGGGTGAATCTCGGAATACCGAACGGCGGAGCAAGGCGCCGAGGCATGGACTTGACAGGTCTGCAGCGCTCGGAAGGTGTGTTTAGTATCATGACTCCTCGCATTCGAGCCACGAGGAATACTCGAAGGTCCAGTGATCATACGAAACGTCCCTGGGATGACTAGTATCAACGGATGAACGCTATGGAAGGATAACATTCATCACCCACCAAGGTTCTTAATCACTCTCGGAGACTTTTTGGCTCGCAAACTTCGTACGACATGATCTGTATCATTCGCGTTATAAGTCTGGATGTTGCAATTGACTGGATACTTACGGATGGTGTCACGGAGTTTACGCCGCTTTGAAGGAGGAAACTCTCTTTCATCGTTTGGGCCTTGAGTCACGCCGGTAGAATGATGACGATCGGGTTCCTTGCGCTTCTGTCCAGCGACCATCGCCCCAGCGGCGCCCGAGGTAGGGTTGTAGTTGGAAATCGAGGTGCGAGAGTTATTGCTCATTGTAAATACCTAGGTGAAAGTGATCATGAGCAACGGGAAACGAATGAATCGGGGAGACACTGACCAAGTACGACTAGCGCAGAAAGTAATTGACGTTCAGGTTGAAGATGCATCCCCTGGGCGCAGAAATTGATAGTACAAACGGACAAAGGACTGGACATGTTCAAAGAGATCCTTGAACCTTCGGCTTAGGCCGCGTTCGAGATTTTCTACTGTATTGCTGAAACCTAAAATCAAGCAAGTCCAGCAACTATAATTTGCTAGAGCACACGCCCTGAAGCATATGCATTGAGATTGATAATTTATGTTATGAGAATAAGATATTAAGAGTACATAAATACTAGAGGTGTCAATAGTTTCAATTATCAGCGACTCGAAGATCGCACCATATGTCACATGATGAGCTGTTCTGCCGTACCGTGTATACATGTACGTAATGCGTTTTATTGACTACCAAGTTAGCGTCGCTCATGGAATTCCTGGGACCACTTAGGTGGTGTATCGGCTTTGACTTTGGTCATACAGCCTTCATTTCTTTAGATCAGAAAATGAAGGGTCACAAGCTCCAGCGGTATCAACATAGTCGTAGCCTTTGTTGAATTCGACGAGTAGTTGTTAAAGGACAACCATCTCTCAATGGTGTGCTTCATCGATTTGAACAGTTTTTCGTTTCCTGATATCTGACTATCTCAGCTTCTTCACAAAACATATACATGATTGTACGTCAGCCTGGAATTAAACCTTTCGTGCTCTCACTCGAATGCGTTTGGACTATTTCATAGTGAGCCAACAACAGTTTAAATCCAGCCTTTCCATCTCGACAGCTTGCATTGTACTGGGACACTTTCGGTTCGTCTTGGCCTTTGTTGAACTCCGACCTTGAGTTGTCAAAGGACAAAGGGTTTTGCTTGTGATATAAAGTGCGCTCCATAACATTGATTTTGCCCATTTCTTACAGCTCACTTTTCGCTAGTTACATTCACCATGAACAGGCTGAACCAAAGAGAATGTTTCGATGAAGTGTCCCTAGGCTGGGTGGAAGTTTTTAAAGGAGAGGGTCCCGAACACCGAGGACAAGTTGTCAAGGAGAACGTTAACGAAGGCCAAGAGTCTGAGTGGCAAGATGAGCATGACGACGATAGTCTGGTTAGTGGCAGGTTCTTTTTTCTTTCTTTCTTTTTTTTTTTTTTGAAATTGGAACGTAATTGCTTCTCTGAGTAGGGCTCGTTGACTCTCATAGAACGACAACAACAATGGATCGATCTGGGCAGCTACATCATTCACAAACTGCGGAGATGCCTCAGAAGAAGATGTGTATTTAATGAACAACTTGTTCGAGAGAATGCAGGTCTTCGCAGAGAGGTAGCCGCACTAAAAGGAATGGTCGCAGTTCGAAAATGTGTGTGATATGTTTGTCTTAGACGCAGAACTCCATGACTAACAACTTTTGGACTGTTCAGGCAATAGAATTTCCCTGAGGAGGGCGTGATTTCTACCTATGAGGTTTGCGGAGGCCACTATACCTAGTCAGAAGACAGTGGAGGATTGACAAAGCTGTGCTGGTTGTACAAGTCTTGTCTGAGTTCGTCGCCTAGCTGCAATATTGAAGATAACCGTCTCTGTCGTTGAAAGCTTAAGAACGAACATGCATATTATCGGAGCTGCGTCTCTCGTCGGGCCTACTCGAAGAACTCATTGTTTCACATCTGCAATGACCATTCCTAATTCAGTAAAATATTTGCTCTTTGCAATAACGACTATCGTCTTCATGAATCGCTGATACCTAGAGCGAGAACTTTCGAACAATCGGAGTATCCGCCATCCGACAAATTGATATATCAATCTCAATATGGGCTAAATTTCTATTCCGTTTAGTAAGAACGAACGGTGGATTTGGTGTTTAGTAATGCGCTAGACAAAAACTTTCGGGGTCCTGGCTCGACCTGGTAGAATGCCATCGCCTATACGCCTTATTGAATTTAATCTCGCGGGATGTACGTAGCTACTGCTTAGGCGTGGAGCAAGGGCCTTGGCGCGTTGTTCTCGACCTCGGCCTCATGATACCCAGACAAGCGTTCACTTTGTGAATGTCATGCTATGACTTTGGTCATAGCTTTTTCACTAAGGTGAAGATTGGCCGTTTGTCACGGTGCAGCTGCTTTGTACAATCGGATCTATCCGACCTTTGCATTATGTGAGGCACATAGCATGATGGCCTTTGTCTCTAACTACTGCATCCTGGACGTATGATCATGCACAAAGAACTTGCCTCAAATCTCGAACATCTTTGGAGAACATGTGTCCGAGTTCCAGTGGCCCATGTACGTGCATTCTCCATTTTGATATAAAAAGTGTATCTTCTCTTCGTCTTCTCCCAGCTACACATCCATCGAAATGCCTTCGCTATTATTCGTTCCGTTGTTCGACTTCATAGTCAACAACATACTTACCCTCGCCATGGCATTCAAACTTATGGCTCGCCTGGCTCGACTCACGTTTCGTTTCATATATGGAACTGCTACTAGACTGGCCTCCTTTTCGTGGAAAGGTTTATACCTGTTGACCTTCGTGTGGCTTACTACTCTTCCTTTTCTCAATACAATCAGCACTGTCATAGGGCCGCTATGTGTTGTTCCCGGGATTTCCAGCACGAGCCTCTGCTCGCACTTTATCAGCCACCAAAACTATACAATTCATCCCCTGTGGGCGGACTTCCCTCGTCTTATGAACGCACAAAGCTTGACGTTCGAGCAGCTCCTGGACAGCTCAGTGGGGGGCTCAGGTTTATCACTAGACCTTAAGAAAGCGGAAATGGCTATATCTGACCTGGTTGTCCTCGTAAAGTTCAGCGAACTGACCAGTAAGGATGTGCTGGGTAGGTGGTCGATTCTCATATAGGGCTACGCTGAAACTGACCACGCACCCGCAGGTGATGCGTTGTCGACTTTTGCCCATGATGCTCGTCGTACTGGACGTGGCCTACAAACCTTAGGCTCGAAGGTTGGAGGTGCTGTTGATATGTGCGCTGATTTCTCGTTCTATTGGCCCCTCGTTGATCATCCCCATCACTATAGGATATTGGCAGTCAACGAGTACGCCATGGCCAAACTCTCTTCCATTCCACCACCATCTTCCTTCATCTCCCATTCACTGGTTCCATTTAATTCCATATCTTCCCTGGAGAAAATATTCCTTGCATCTTTCGTGGAATCCATGAGCACTCTTTCTACTATTATTCAACGCCTAATCCTGCTTGCCGAAGTTGAACTCTCCAACCTCGAGAAGCTCGAGGACCACCTGTCAATCATCTATGAGATAGTCTGCCGAGAGGATTCATCGATCTCGTCCGCCAAAGCCGAGCTACTTGGAGAAATTTGGACTTGGCTTGGTGGTAATCGGCGCGAGCTAAAAGGTCATGACGCCCACCTGGAGCTCCTTCGTGGGATTGGCGGATATCGCAAATAAGCACTGGCTCATGTAGCATCTGCGCTACAGATCTTGAGGGCTCTAAGTGACGATATGGAGGATATGAGAGAGAGGATGATAATGCCAGATCTTGTGGGCTCGCAAATTCCATTGGAAGTGCAGATCAGCAGTATCCAACATGGTCTGCAACGGCTTAGAGACTCTAAAGTCTTGGCGAAAGACAAGGAAGAAGGGGCAATGCGAAGAGTTGCGATTGTAGAAGAATGATCTTCTTATGTATGACGATGACCACTCTATATCTTTGAACTCTTCTTCTTCTCCTCCTGAGGCTTCTACCTGTATATTTCCCTGATATTTCCTATTTCCTATCCTATATTACAACATCGCTGTAGTCTACCATCTTCTTGCGGTGTGGAGGCGGTTGGGCCGGCTCTCCCCTAGTCCACCGGAGCCGTATCTATCTATCTGTATAATCTCCGAAAATGTCGGCTGCAATCAAGATTAGATATTCCAATTCCCATTTCGGTCATGATTAGATTCCACGTCAGCGTGAGAACTCACTACGTATCAAAATTCATAAGCTTCTATATCTAGATAGATCATCATCACCTCTTTTTGAACGGCCACTTAGGTGATTGTTTCGTTACATGCAAAGACTCTGGTCATTGTACACTCTCTAGGCTCATGATCACTGCTTCGACATGGTCATTCGAAGCGGTGAATTCCAATTCATTCAGTCACCCATTAATTTTTCTCAGTACACGACGAGTATAAAGATATAGGAGGTAGAACGAATGCTGAGTGTACGCCTAGGATGAATGTGTGTTCAAATTTGAGCACAGGTATCGTTTCTGATCTACTGACTTGATATTACCGGCGACACTTTCTCCCCACAGATGCAAATATAAGAACATTTGTACATAGAAGAACAATAGCTCGACGTCAGTCTCAAACCGCTTGTGCTTGTAAGGGAATAACCGGGTGAAATAGCGCTTCATGATTCGACAAAGATTGGCCATCTATTCGATGTTCGATGAAATGTAGGGTGAGCTGAACACTACTTCTAATAACGCTTCCCCACTAACAGTCGAGCAAGAGCGCGTGTCTGTGCTTCTTGCAATAAGACACCAATATCATCGCTTAGTTCGTTCACAATCGTCCATAGCCATCATGTGACTATATCGGACGAGCACAAAGACTCTTAAAAGACCACATCCTGCACGCGATCAAGGCATTGCAACTGCGGATCCTGCTCTTCTCTCTCAACTCGCGCTTGATATAATAAATCATCCCTCATGGTAAGATCATAATTCTATTCCATGGCCAGGAGCCTCTCACTTAGAATCAATCCAATTCCTCTCCAGTCACACTCGCAGCCTGAAATGCACTCTGCTCTATTTGATACGTTTCGACGATTCGATGATTTACGGTGTGAATATGAAGAGGCACGCGTAGAGTGGCTAGGAAAGGCGGACATTGGCTTGCTCGCTACAGCGCAAGCGGCCGAAGCGATTGACGAAGCGTTGTCTGTAAAGTTGGTTCGTTGGATCTCTCTTTTGATCTGCATTCTCTCAATTACTATTTAGAAAAATGTGGATGAACTGCTATCAAGGTTCTCTGCGGAAATGGAGGCAACTCACCAAGACCTTAATCGCAGCATTGATACACGTCGTGCCCAAGCTGCGAATATCTTACTGCGGGCAAGAATCCAGATGGAGGTTCTTCGTTTGATGGAGATGAAGATACTACTCCCCAAGGAATTGTGGATGCCAGAGAGTGCTATTCTCCTACAGGTGCATATCTACATAGATACTGATTTACTACGCTGACGACTTCAAGCTCGACGAAATCTTACTCAGATCGCAAAGCGAAGGTGACATCAGTGACTATGTAGCCCTTCAGAGGGCTTCGTTGCAGATCTTGTCGCGTGTCTTTCGTCGCTTTCTTCTACCTCCGACTTCATGGGACAGTGTGTGATTGTGTTTCGACAATTGAATTTCTGTTATACTTAGACTTCCTATGAGAATGATGTAATGTTAGGTTCACTCGTATCATGCACTAAGCTAGAGAATCTAGTAATAGTTTGCAATTACTTTGACGCATGAGTATATCACCGACAAATTTTTCTAGCAAGTTCTACACTGCGAATCATCATGACTTTCAGATTCAGTAGCATCCTCCTGAAGATCTGCCGTCGTCCAGAAAGCTATCTCGTATCTATCTGGCACCTTATGGACAGAGACAATCCAGCCAGAATCTTCCTCGCTTTTGTAGGCCGACTGTCAATATATCAGTCAAACACTCATATGAGATAAAGCACTGAGCGCCTACACTAATACCACAAGGGACTGAGGTATCTGGTACAAGCATTGAATGGAAGTAGTATAATATAAGTGATTGAAGAGCACCTCACCTTGATTGCAAAAGACGAGGTTCTGTAACCTGTTTCCCAGTGCTGCGTTCCAAAGGACTAATTGTCCTACACCCGCACCAATGACCAGATCCTCAGAGATAAACTTAGTGCATGAAACGGTTTGTGGGGTCTTTGACAAAGGATCGCAGGGGACAAAGATATTCTGAGCTGTTTCGGATCCCAGAACGAAGATTTGGTAAGTCCCGGCGACAGTCACCAAGACGGTTCCTTTTCCTGGACAAACATCATTACTAGACCAGTATGAACATCAAGCACGCGGCCAACGCAGTTATATTTGACTTACATTACACCTGGTATGAGCATTGTATCTTCATGTTCAAAATCGAGAACATCAGAGTGTACAATAGTCCACAGGCTTTCGCGTCTGTCACTGATAGTCCATCGGTGTCCATGAAAAGTTTACTCACACTGCAACACCATTCTCATATGATATCAAGATACGATCTCGAGACATTGCATGAATTGATACAATGGCTCCGATGGGAAGGTATCTGCCGATGGGAGGGGCTGGAAGTGTTTTCAGAAGTTCCCAGTGGGGGTTATCTTGAAAAAATGATTTAGTGGTTGCTCAAACAGTCACCAGCCAAGTAACTCACTACTACTATCGTTGCGATCACGACGACTTCGTATTTCCACCACCTTTCCCATAGCCACTGCGAGAAGATCCTTATGCAAGAAGACAGAGAACGTCCTGGTTTGTTGAGTTTGACCACTAGAGTGATGAAACCCCTCAATTGACGAGGACCTTTCCTTCATCGTGATAACATACACCAAGCCTCCTTCATAGGATATAACAAGCCGTGGACTTCTTTGTGACCATGCAATTGAGGAAATCCGGTTCTCTTTCGAATTGTATTGAACCAGCGGCTTAGTATTCATGTTGACCTTGACGTTCCAGATGTCGATGCAAGTATCTTGTGCAACTGCAAGATAGTGGGCATCCCTTGACAGCACAACGCCGAGGATCCTTGTTCGGGCATTTGGGTATGTGATGTGCTCTACTTCTCGCCACTCAGAACGCATGACGCACTTGCTAGGATCAGAGTGGTGGGGTGGCCAGGTAATTAAAAGTTAAAACCCTAATATTTTAACGCGCTCGACGTAGTGAGCGCCAAACGGTTGTATAATATAAGCCTATCTTATACAATTTGTCGTCTTTCCTCATCATGCCTTAACATTCGGCGAAAGTCGAATGGAAGATAGTTGTGTGAAACCTCTAGTATCTTACGGTCTACAGTGGCCTTCAACTGTAGCAAAAAAGCAATCCCGATAAGGAGAAAAAGAACAGTCGGAAGATTGAGGAGGAAAACGTCTGAAAAGGATGTAAGGAAACATCGTCGTCTTATATAATTAGAGGATATGGACTTGCCGATAAATCTCATGAACACACTGCTTCGATTTTCTGTCGTGACAGCTGGGGCAGAGCAATAGGTAAAGGGATGTGAAAGTCTATGCCAACCAGAATGGACCAATACCACCTTTATTATAGGCCATTTTGGGAAATACTGCTTTAGATGGCTTGGGATGGGGAAGTAATTTGCGATGACAGTAGATGATGCCGCTCGAAAACTGGGAATGAATGCAATCGGGAATCCAAGGACGGAATCATGGGGTTGAGTGAGCTTGCTTGTGACAAATATCAATGACACCGCTAAGTGACCCGAACTCGCATTCAACTTCGAAGCAATCCAGAAACGCACGGTGCCACTGATGCGGATGATAGAGGAAAGTTGAAGTCCATCCCAAGTGTACTTGAAGACTGGCAACGTCGGCATGGGCCATTTCACCCGAAGCTTCAGGGAAACCAGCGCAGAAGAGCAGGATTGAACTAGGTCGATTATAGCAAGCGCGAATGACACCGACAATGAATACGAGTTGAAGGAGATCCATGAGGAGCTAGTGTCACTGGGGCCGGTGAAAAAATGAGAACGACGATCTTGTATGTCCCTTCCGGCAGCATCATCGCGTTCAGATCGAGAAAAAGTGGTTTTGGCTTCCAGTTCTAAGTCACAAAATGCAGCATGGACCAAATCCAGATGTGCGAGTTCTCCAGCCTGATAATATCTCAGTGAAAAATCCAATGTATAGTGAAGAAGCCGCATCACTCACCAATGAGTTGGAAGGTGGGTCTTCCGAATGAGGAATACTACAGTCAGTCTTGACCTCAGTTTCACATTCTGGAGTCTGGAAACAAGAGATACATCAGGTCAAGAGCCTTTGACTCGCTATTAGCCAGACCTCTGCGATCGTTTCAAGGTCTTGGTTCAAAAGTGTTGAGATATTCTTTGATAAACTGTTCGATTTACTATCACCAGACTATGGGTGTTGTTAGAACTCTTGGAACAAGAAGAATTTACGTCCTCACTTGGGTTGTTGAATTATAGATGCTGGTCATAAAGGACGAGTGTATTCTGAGATCTTTGACCGCAAAGCACTCAGCGACTACGCGATCTCCTAAGATCTAAGCACAGAGATGAACACGATGTGGTGCAGTAAGCTCACCGAGACGCTGCAGTTCATCTGTGACACCCCGTTGAATTTCGCCTACATCTTCAGTTCCGTGTACAGGGAGAAATCGAAGAGCAATTGTCCACAAATTTCCAATATATTCTGTGGTATTTCCTTGACCATACTGCAGGTGTCCATCGGCAGTCGATTTGTTGAATTCCTCCTTGAAGTCATTCAACTTAAGGTCCAGATGCTCAATCATGTTTTCAGCGCAATCCTTCAGAACATCCTAAGTAATTCGAGTTAGTCAGGAACGCGAGATTGACGAGCACCTGTACCCACAAGCTGCTCCTGATGAGATTCTTGATGAGCTTGCAATCTGTCATAGGTTCCTTTGATCTCCATGCTTATCCTCTGTT
Source organism: Lentinula aff. lateritia (assembly GCA_027886305.1). Classification (NCBI taxonomy): domain Eukaryota; kingdom Fungi; phylum Basidiomycota; class Agaricomycetes; order Agaricales; family Omphalotaceae; genus Lentinula; species Lentinula aff. lateritia. Next base: position 9,265 of record MU795636.1, read on the forward strand.
CGTCTTCTCGAAACTGTTCAATTATATCGAAAACCATCGCAAAACTTCGTCTCTTGATATTTGTGAACATTGACTGCATATCGTCTAGGGTATGATCTCCCTGTATAAAGCATTTAATCAGATATCGGAGCAATATACATTGCATCTGGAACTCACACATTGAAAGCCACTTAAGCAAGCTGAAATATCCTCATCTCTACTGCTCCGCCGCTGGAAGCGATCCTGATCCTTCCTGTCATATTTCCATAGGCATAAACCTAACTTTGGAATGTCCGTAACTAATTGGTACCTAGAGGTGCGAGACAGAGCCAAGGCCTCGGAAACTTGGTCACACATGGATGCAGAATGTGTTGAGGGTCGCACAACAATTCCCGACCGTTTGAATGAGGAGTCAACAGCCTTGAGAACATCTCGACAGCGTCCTGCGAGTAAGAATGCTTGCAGAAGATCTTCCTTCAAAAAATTTCCTTTCGGTGCAGAGATTCTTTTTGTGTACACAGTCTCTAAAGATCAACGCGTGAAAGCCGGTTACAATGAAAACCATTTGACAAGTTCATAGGTAGCTCACCCAGTTTACGAATGAGTGCTCTTCTAAGTGGCAGGTCTTCGAGAAGCTACACAAGATTCAGTTGGTTGTGCAAGAAGATGGATGTAAATGATGACTAACCTCATCTTGAAGACGAGATGAGTGTATTATAAGTGTACGGATGGCTTTGGCATTCTGAGCGATATTTCGTGCACTAGATGATGAATGTACAGACGTCTGTTCCTGCAGCAATGAAGTGACCGTCAACCTGTAATCCTCAGTGAACGAATTCAGGTGGTTGATTAGTTTATCCTATTGCGATTCAGCACAAGCAATGGTCAAAGTTCAAGGAAATTTAAAGCTTACCGTCTCAGTAGTAAGCCGGGAGAGTGCCTTGTGTTTTTCTTCCGTCGAAGAAAGGAGATCTATGACTGATTGTTGCCAATATTCTACTGCTTCATTCCAAGCATTCTGCGCAACATGAATATCATGATTCACGTCTTCTATGAACTGCATTTCGAGGTGGCGCGCGGAACTATGTATGAAACAAAAAGCAAGCGTGACGCGGAATTCGCTTGCTTTGAGCTTCCGATTTCACATGACTTCGATTTCAAATGTAATCTTATCATGGTACAAGTGCAAGTGAGGGCAGGTAAGGGCTCTAAAGCAACCACAGTTGGCAATTCTCTATAGGTTTATATGGTGGCCGATTCTTTGATGTTGTGGGAGGCGGTACATTATTACATCGAATGATTACGATTGTAGAAGTTAACGCGAAGCCTTCAAGATTCGTTTCATTGCTTTCGGGGTAACCCATTTGGGAGATATACCCTTGCGGTATCTGAGGGCAATGGCAAGTTCGTAGCCATCCCCGACAACGCGTTGTTCACCAAAATAAATCCTCTCCCAACGTAAGGAATCTCCATTCCAAATCCACATGCGGACACAATACTTGAGCAATTTGGAGAGCTGTCCTCCATTCAGTTTCGCCCTCTCCGCTTCATTTATGTGCAAGAAAATAACATTGTGTTCAGGCCCCATGGAATTAGGAGGAAACTCGGGAGGGCTGTCCAGGGGGCCTGGAGTACGATAAGTATACCACGACGTGGTGGCGTTTTTGTTGATAACCTTTCGCTGCCGGTAATCGCAGAGATTATAGCCAAAGGCACATGAAGACGAATGCGTGTGATCGAATTCGGAAAGAGATTTATCGATCGTAGCTGGTGAGCTTGGACTTTCCGAAGAATCAGATGTTGGTAAATGACCTTTAGATCGAATGGGGTATGGGCTTCGACGAAGTACTTGACGTCGGTGCCTTGGCATCTTTGAGCAAAGACCAGGAGTTGATGATATGTGAATGCTTACCGAAGGGCCGAAGAGATGGATTCTGGCTCGGTCTTAACCTGAGGTTCTTCCAATGCAAGTGGCGCGATCACTTTAGCCACCATATTTTCAGGCATATTTGTGAATCGAGTGAGGTCATTCTGACGTTGATGGGTGGTAGCGTTGGAGGACGGGTCGTTCAAAGAATTGGAAGCAGTGCCAATTGGTCTTTGGCGAAGATGTGAGACAAACGTTGACAATGCCACGCAAGTTCATCGGTACATACCTGTCCATGACACATTCAGAAATCGCGAAGGTCTCAGTCTCCGCTTTGTGAGAAACGTTTCCCTCAATATCTGTCCGCACCACTCGTATAGGAGCCATGGTCTCCAGAAGACTTGCGATGGATGTTCTGCGAATAAATTTTGGGCTGCAAGGCGAAATTTCAAACGTTGTAAGCGTACCCAGACATCCTTACTCTGTTTTCAACGCCACTGCCATGATTAGCAAGTGTTCTATAGTAAGATGAGACAATATGACGACAAAGATAATTAGAATAACCACTTGCGTTACACGATGAGTTGAAGCCTGCTCTACTGATTCCTTTGCCCTGAGTCATGAAGGACATACGGTTAGATGAGAGAGATCAGAGAAGAAGTTCACACTGACTGGATCGAACGGGCACTGAAGTGCAAAGGAGGAAGCACGACAAAAGTAGTTGACGAAGGATCACCAAATTCGATGGAGACAGCGTAATATTCAGGCGGCATATTGTAGAGGCGACTTGTAAGATGCTCCCTGTTTATAGGTAGTCATCCATGCCTGCAACAAAGAAACAAAGGAAACCGAAGAGAATTCGAACTTTCTATGACAAGATAAAGGGAGGACCGTCGTAAAAAGTGCTTTGAGTTCAAGAACGAGGAGATAGCAGAGGATGGGATGGAAAACGAGCCGACAGAAGTCGGATGTCGCCTACAACAAATAGTTGAAGCAATTTTGGGAAGAGATCCGAGTCGCTACAAACAGAACTTTGACCAATTATCGGAGAGAAAAACGTGAGATTAAGTCCTTTGCCACCCCGTCTTTGCCAAGCGCCCGTGCATTTTTTTCACACGTTAGGCGCCATGCTGTTCTTCTCTTTGCTCATTTTCTTCCTTTGGTCTATCTCATCCTCTCTTTATGGTTTCCGTTATCCCATTCACTGGTTCCTCATTACCTTCCTTTTCAGAACAACTCCTTGCTTTATATTTCTTGCATGTTATACTTAATCTCTTTGTTACAGCTTTGTGTGTTATCAATAATTGTTCATTTAGTGGGCTGAAATTCAATAATGATTTCAGGTTGTTGCTCACACATATTATGTCTCCATTGCGGTTCTGCCTGTGTCAACAAGTTGTACATGCTGTGGTTGTACCACTTGCATTTCATTTTCTTTCCCTGTATTGATGATACATACTTCCTCTACCTTCCCTTACAATTTTCATTGCGAGTCCATTGGTGTCATCCTTTCCAAATACTTCTGAATCAATACCATCATCTCCTAACCTAACAGTATGTATACCATGAGCAATGGATAATTCCAGACATCCGAATAATTTGTTCTCTACCATCTATGTAATATGAGTGTTTGAGAATAAAGGCTGATGCAACTGTAAGCATCACATTAAAAATCGAATTCAAGCAAGGTTCATCGTGCCCTGCAGGGATCCGCTAGTTAAGTAAACTTGCCGGTTATAAGCAGTCAGCAGTTTTTGTCGTATCTGTTCCCTTCGTTCAAACCACTATGGTGGTGCTTTACAAAGACTACTGTCCTTGTAATCAGACTTGATACTCGCTGATCTTCACTGCGTGCTAGGGAATGATGGACCTCAAACTCATCTGCTGTTGACCCGCGATGGGTTGCGGTCGACTTTGTAAGAATCGTGTTTTGTGATTTCACGGTCTGTGGATTTGTATATTGCTGATCTGCTGTCCTTTATCACCAGAACACCTGGCTAGTTCGATTCGAGACAACCTATGGAAATTTGTGTCATGTCACATGCAGTCGTAGACGGCAATATGTGGTTATATAGATGTTCTATCTTATCATCAGGAAGATGGCAATACCAGTGCTCACTGCTTTAATACAACTACTATCTGTCTATCTATTTGTCTACATTGATCAGGGCCACATGAGCTATTGTACAACTCTCATAATATAAGTGTGATATTCGACCCTGGATTCAAGTGCATTCTACATCAAGCTTCCGCTATCTGCTTCTCTTGAACTCTATCTTGAAAATACTCTGTTTGGTATGTATATCCTTATTCTTAATATATCCAGCTTTGACGTTTCCATTTTAGCAATGTTACCTGGCCACCAATTCGAAGAGAGATTGTTCTAAGAATCTCACTGCAAGATCTAGCTTCAGATTTAATATTAGAGGTTCATTCCGTCCAAGGGTTTTGCATGAAGGTGAGCTATGAACTCCACCTTGATCGAATATGTGCCATTGACATTTGACTCAGTTTTTATTGCGAATGTCGTCAAGGAACAGCGGCTTGAGCTCTATCAGAAATTGAGAGACAGGTTATAAGATGTTGAACAGTGTGATCAACGAGATATCTTTGCAAAGAGATCGAGCATTTCAATATTCAATGCTACACAGCCAGATACACTAGGATTTATAGCTTGTAATATAAATACTCTGCTGCAGAGATCCAAACCATGTGCTAGAACACAGCGGGAGAATTGGCGCCCATTGGACGCTTGATAGCGCCAAACGTTATCAAGAGTTGGGTACTCTAAAAAAATTTAAGAAGCTTGTTATTTGTAGACTGGATGAGAGTCTTTGTTTCTGCAGTTTGGTTGTCTGTTGCAGAAGTTAAATATCAGAGCTGTGCTACTTTGCTATGCCTTCTGCACCGCTCTGCATCATAAAAGTTCAAATAAGCTTGTGGAGTCCTTCTGCACCCTTGTGCACCGCTCTGCACCACAAATAAGCTGACAGATTCCTTCTGCACCCTTGTGCACCACTCTGCACCACACATAAGCTGACGGATTCCTTCTTCATCCTTCTGCACCGCTCTGCACCACACAAGTCCAAATAAGCTCGCGGATTCCTTCTGCACCCTTCTGTACCACTCTGCACCATACAAGTCCAAATAAGCTTGCGGATTCCTTCTGCACCCTTGTGCACCACTCTGCACCACACATAAGCTGAGGGATTTCTTCTTCACCCTTCTGCACCGCTCTGCACCATACAAGTCCAAATAAGCTTGCGGATTCCCTCTGCACCCTTCTGCACCGCTGACACGCCTAAATTTTGGCTAGACGTCTATGCTGTGAATTGTGACATTTTCACATATAGATTCGTATCAAGAGGACTGTAATTGAGACCCA